>APFE031576416.1:69748-88038 GCA_000404065.3 Pinus taeda
TTTCATCCATCCGGGCTGCGATATATTTAGGAATATAAAGACATCAAATGTACATCATTGCCGAACAGATGATCATCCAAATCAAACGATGATGAGTCCGAATCATCAGTCTGCCACACAGATGATTGTCTATCCTATGTACATGAAAATGAATTTATAAAGCTGAGCATGGGAATGCCCGCCTCAGCTAGATCATGAAAAAAAAAAATACAAATGTTGTCGAAATAATGTATTGTATTGTATCTTATTACAGGTTGCCTCCCAGCTCGAAAAAACTTCAGATCCTCATGGTAAAGCATTTCACCCGACATCAAAAGGCTAATGACCTCATGCTTTAGGGGGCAACTGTTATAGAAATTTTTGGGAACTTCAACCCCAATCATAAATGTCCATAAAATGAGGGCTCCTAAGTCCCTAAAAGTGTTGCTTCACTGCATAAAGGAACAAGGTCAGCTGATTACATCATCTCCTAGAAGTTCTCCATTGAAAACTGCTCAGAAATGGTCAAAACTAGACCATACTGAATACCCAGTGCAGAGGGTGCGATGCATATCCCCTTCTCAGTGTGAAGGGTGCGATGCATACTGAATGGCCCCTCTGTAGGGTGCGATGGTCGGGAATGGAAAAATGGCAGGGACAAATTGCGAGGTGGAAGATCATGGAATCTTCCAAAAGCTTCCCCTCTTACACTTGCCTCTCTGTTTTCGACCAGGGATGAGTAAGAGATCATCATTCACCAAGTGGAATCATGAACTATCAGAGAGAGGACACTAATCAAGACTCCAGAAGATGACTCACTCCCCTACAATCATTTATATATGGATCCCTCATCACAGAGATCCAGAGGCTGGAATCTTGTATCTTGTAGAGAAGTGCTGTTGGTTTTCTGGTGTAACTTCATAGTGTTGGGTGATCTAAGCTTTACTTGAGGTGAAGAAGGCCTTTCTTGCTGGAGGATGATGCTGGGTCAGAACATATGGTTGTAATCCTCTTACTACTTTTGATCTTAATAAAGCTATTCAAGTTTTCCTCCATATTCTTGTATGTTTGCTTATATATGCATTTGTATGGTTAACACATATCTGGTCATGTGTTATTTATGAATATAGATCTTTGTTCTCCGATAGTAGTATGTTGCTGTGATTCCACAGGTGCTCTTTGAAGCTGGGCAGACAAAGAAGAAGCGGCAAAGCTCTATTAGGAAGGAGGGGAATCAAACAAGGAAATCAAGCGCAAGACTAAGGTTGGTCTCCTTTGTTCCACTCTTATCTATTTTCATAAAGGAAAATGAAAGTAGACTTTACTTGTTTGCTTCTAAGGTAGCTACCAGTCTTAGTGGGAATAACAGCATCCAAGTGGACACTATTCCCGGTAACACACCTCTTTGTATGCTGATATCTGATTCACTATAAATGACCCTACCTATGCCTTTAGTTTAAGCAAGGTTTGTTTCATTCTAGGTAAAAAATGCACTTGATTTACATTGAGGATTTTCTTGATGAATTCAAGCGCAAAAATACACATGGGAAAAAAAATGGCAACTGATAGGGTGGAAGTTCACACCCATACAATCAAATTTATGTAAAATGTTGGTACAAATTCCAATCACCAAGCCTTGTTTGTTCACTAAGATGCATAATCATTTTTTATTTCAGGTGAAATTCTAGGAGGACTATCACTAATCAATAAAATTTAGCATATGTGAAGAAATTTGTTCACAAAACTAGTGAAGGAAATTCCTCAGATTCCTTTTTGCCAAGGACGTCCAATGAATCACAAACCGTTGATTCCCTTGAAGATACTACTTTTGCAATTGTATTGGGAATCTGTCTGATTGATAATACAAAAACAAATACACGAGGACTCATTAATATTTAAAAAAAAATCAACTCCAAATTTAGGAAACTAGTCATGAATGGCCTCAGATAAAAACTGGTTGAAATTGAATAATATTTGTGGTTTCTTATCTCAACAAAAAGTTGACAAAAAAGATACAATTACTTGATCCACTTTCTCATCAGTATCATACCCTAAAATAAGACATAAAATGGATATGATTTTCCTTGAGAATTCTGGAAACATTGATAAAGGGTTAGACTGAGTGTGAGTGGGAGTACCAATCCCTTCAAGCATGAATAATTAAAAAATAGACACTCTTTTTTCAAAAGTTAACTTTTGATATATTTCCAAGAGAATTTCGCTACAGAACGGGTGTGTTAGGGTCGTATAAATATAGTGATCAAGGTATGAGTATCTAGCCATTTATCCTAGTGGGCTGTTTTAAATAATTTTTCATTTTAAGTTCTTTAGCTATTAAAAGAAAAATAAAAAAAATAGAAAAATAGAAAAAAAAGATGAAAATGGAAAAAGAAAGAAAAATGAATAAAATATAATGCTTAAAAGGGCACGCCAACCAAAATTCCACCTAATTTATTTTGTTTAATATCCTTAAAGCTTGATTAAATTAAAAAAATTATGGTTTAAATGGTAAATAAAAATTGACAAGATGTTTCATGGTTTTGTAACAAAGAATGAGTGCTTTTGGATGACTGAGATTGTCCTCGCCAAAATCAAAGACAAGGAACGACTTTCAGGCCTCTCCAGAACTCCCGAAGGTTAACAAGGAGGGGGGCTTCGAAAAGTGGTTTTTCTGAAACCAAGTTCGACCACGTGGCAGCCCGTCAAACATTTCGGGGGCCTCTCCTCCCTTACCTCTTATTGTCCAACCCTCCCGAAAACCATTTCTCATTTCACATTTTCCCTAGCTCCCGATGGCTCTCGCTCCACTCATACCATGCCCCCACATATTCCACATCACCTCACCCCCTTATGTCACATTAACGTTCGCCAAATTTCCTACCAACATTCATATAGACGATGGTCATTAAATCTCGCCAACAGTCAGATAGACGTTGGTCATCAACTCTCGCCAACATTTAAACCATTAATTGTGACTCTCAAAAAATGGTAATTTTTTCGTTAATGATATTTCCTGTTTCACTTTTAAAAGCCCACATTGCCTATCATTTATTCCTTTTCATTTTCATTGTATCAGTGCAGGTTCATGCTCAGAGATTGTTCAGTGCACCAGTGCCCTTTGCAATCACCATCCTCTTCCAGTAGCAATAAAGTACAAATTGGGTAATTTCCCTTGGGATTCTTTACAATCTAAAATTTCGTCACATAAGAAAAAAGAAAAAATGGTGGTCAAGAGTCGTTTCTTACTAACTGTTCCCAATTTAAATGAGCTGCCTTTGGTTGACACATAGTATAAGATAATGAAAACTCAATTTGAATATGATTTATATGAGCTGCATAATTGGGTGAATCAATTTTTTTTTAGATAGTAGTGATGATCTAAGCATCTGGGAATCATTTCTACCTTAATTTACCTTTCCCTAGACTTATATTTTCCCAGAGTTCATTACATGGTGTCATCTTAGGTACCTCCCCAACTAGAAAGTGGTAATCGATCAAAACAATGAAATCCTATTCTCAATTACCCCAGAAGATATCTTTCAAGCCATTCATATTAATTCTCAAACTTCTTTATGCCCATTTTCCACTGATGCACTCATGGGAATGTGCAAAATATTACCTTCCCCCAGCGAGCCCATATTTTTGAATGTTTTCTGCTCAAGAATTATGAATTGCCTAGAAATAATCCCCCATACTCTGCTTCTATTTTCCCTGAAATGTCAAGGCAATTTATTTCCATGGTTACTTACTTATTAGGTTATCCCACATACCAATGGGTAGATGAAGTAGTGTTAGGGTTTTTGTCAGTATTTTCAGTTGGTCAGAAGCCATCAATCATTTTCAATTACAGCCAATACCTAGCAGATGTCATTCATGAGAAATTTCTAAAATTTAAAGCTGAAGGTGCATTCAAATACCAGTCAGTCCTATTATATTTGATGTTATTCTATCAAGAAGATAGGTTCAAGTTCCAACTATAGAGGGTGGATGAACATGGAAGTCAACTATCATTCATTCACCAGACTTCTTTAGTCAAGAGGAATTCAGAAGATTATTCATTCAACAATTTTGTGGATCAATATTTACATAAATCCTTGTGTCTTCTTAGCAATGATAATATACCAAGAATTTCAACAGAGATAAAAAATATTTTTCATCTTACAGAACAAGCTAAGGTTGGAGACTGGTATGTTTACCAAAATTATACAGAGATTCGAATCTATCGGTGTGAGGTTCCTCCCTATAGATTACCAGTATTTGTACCAATAAGGATTTTTTCCTTGGAATACATTACACATATGTTAAACATGGATGACATACATTTGTATCAAGTAAAAATAAGACACAATTTAAATGAAAGGCACATGTTGGGCCCTATACTGTAAATACCAGAGCAGCAGCATAGGAAGTGGATGAAATACTAAAGAAAATGAAATTTAAGCTAAGCTTCACATGATCTTATGATCCATTAGGGATAATTCAAGACTAAGAGTTGAGTAGAAGACCAAACCATATGCACACACACCTAGGCTAGAGATAGAGAGATATACCAATCACGAGTAGTGGATATAGAACACACTACAGGAGGCTGAAGAGAAAATTGTCAATTAATCATCTCTACAAACTCCTATTCAAGGAAAAATAAATCAAGAGACCAAGGGAGAGTATGTCCCCTACAAATTTAGGATCTCAAGCTATAACCTTTCGTGTTTTCAAGAGGAGAAATAAATATATAAAGACCAATACTAAGACTGACACTAAAAGTGATGCTCAGATAATAAATATTCAAGAGGAATCCTCAGAAGAAAAGGGCTCATAGGAACAAGCCACAGTGGTTTGGACAGGTATTCCCACTACTTCATTCCCATATGTTGAGGATACAACTGAGTCACCTATGTCTTCTACATCTCATATTGCAACACAACATAACATTTTTTCCATATATAGGGAGATCAAGAATAAAAATGAAGCATTAAAGGCTACAACATATTCAGAGTTTTGGAAACAAAATGCTACTACTCAACGTAGGTTGTTGTCTACACTTGACACAGAGAAGGGATAGTTCCAATTGGCCTTCCTGGAACCTACAGTTCTAGTCCACAAAAGTGTAGAAGACTACAAATCCTCAATATTTTCTTTTGACACCAAAACTATCCATGCAATTGATCAAATTGATTTTCATAAACAGGTAGGTGAAATGATCTTTTCAACACTCACAAGTTCAGCCATGGCTACCGTAAAACTGCAAGCCTCTTTGAATAATATGCATTCATAGCTAAATATAGAGTTGATCTGGGAGGATCTCGTCAGATCAGTTGCACAGGTTCATCGTCAATGTTCCATGTTGTCATCAACATTCAATTTAGTTTCGAAATTTTCAACAGTGTTGGTTATGGATCCAATTGTTCAGGTAATGTTTATGGTTTTTCATGGTGTTCAGTTGATGGTTTTGTACCTGACTGTCGACTTGTGTTCATCGACGGTTCTGCTAGGATTGGTTAACGACATGTGTTTGTTGTTCGCCTCATGGTATTTGGGTTTTCGACATGAGGTTTTCATCCACTCACAGGTTTTGATGTCGACGAGTTCATCGTATGTGACAAATTTTTTTAATGTCACTTTGCAACATTTAGTGTAAAGTTTTTTTTTATTTGATGTAAAAAATCCTAATGACTAAACCTAAACCTAGGATCTAAATGCAACATCCAAATACATTAAAAACCTATCGAACCTATCACCTAAGTCCTAAACACCATTGGTTACATTCAAACTATGTGTTAAATCTAACACATAAAACACTAAACCTAATGCTAAACCTAAGTCCTAAACCTAAACCTAAATCTATGGAACAATGTATTGAAAACAAAACAAATACAAACTATGTATTAAAACCTAACTAATACAAATCTTGGCCTTTATATATATTGAAATACATATAAAACATTACAAAACTAAATATTAGTCCTTAAACTGTCAACTTTGATTGCGTTGGAACCGTTAGGGGACAGGCCACATGTGAACGAAGATCAGCTGTCAGGTTAGCAGTTGACCATTGGGTTATGAAACCGCGTTGGAATACACATGTTCATGTGAATGGGAAAGTAATCAGGTTAGAAGCGGCAGAGTTAACTGCGCGGGGAAGGTCGACTGTGACCACAACGGAAATTGTTGGCATTGAAGAACATTCACCGCACAATCAAGAGTTAACTATCAGGTTTGGAGATGACCGCAGTAGAGTAACATGTGAATGGTTAGCAGATAACCACCTTCTAAACCATCAATGGAACTGTCGGCACCCAAACTGCGGGTTCGGTCACTTGCTCACATGATATGTCCGCACCTCCACCCGGTTAACTTGACTGCAAATGGTTTGTGTTTAATATAATGTATTTTTGGGTTTTTTGTTGAAGTTTGTTAAAAAAACTAATGTGAGGACCATGTAACCTAATCTAAAATGTCACTTTATGACTGGACCAAGGCCCAAGAACCCTAAATAAGCCAATTCATGCTATGTTTAGGCTAGAGGAGGTTTTGATGTACCTGCAGGCCTATAAGAGGCAGTTTTTGTCCATTGAGGAGAGGAGGGTGGTTTTGGTTTTTGTATGCAGATTCTGGAGGTCATAAGAAATTTTGTTTTCAGTGTAACATGAGCATCTAGAGTTGGAATTGGGAACTGTGATAGGCGTTGGAAAGCTATTTCAGAGAGCTTCCTTTTGACAATGATCAAAAGTGCCTACGTGCATATTCATTCTGGTATATTTTCTGTGTAATTGAACTCCTTGGTTTCAATCCTAATAAGGCGGTCGCCCATCTTGAAAGTAGACCTGGAGACGTAGTCCATCAGGGACGAACTCCGTAATCAACTTTGCTGTCTGGTATCACTATGCTTTTACTATTTTCACTTCTGTTATGCATCTTTCTTATGTTTAATCAACTGTCATAAAGTCTTCTTCTCAAGCAGTCTTCTTTGATTTCCGCACTCTCAGCTAACATTCAATTCATTAATGGTTAATCAATTCTACATAAGTTTTAGTCTATGATCATTTCAGATAATATAATTTAGTATCAGAGCAGGTTTCGTTTGTAGGATTTTCCCTTGAATGTTAACCAGGTCAAAGTCACAGTGAGGAGAAGAAATCCTTGAGCAGATCCATCCATAGATTGGAAAGTGACGAGTCATTCATAAATCGACCATGAGAGGATCTAATGTAGGTGAAAACACTGAAACTAAGATGAGTGATGAAAAGTTTTAGCAAGAATTATTGACCATGCAGTAGATGTTGGGAGAACTGTACGAAGACAAGAAGGTGAGAGATGCAACTTATTCTTCAAAGACATTGAAGAAGGACAAAGGTAAAGGCAAGGCCAATAAACCTACTTCACCTCCATCATATCTATCATCCTCTTCCTCTTCTTCTTCTTCCAGTGCAGAATCTGAAATAGAAAAGAAACCTAAGAAAACATCTCTTTTGAAACTTGATGTGAAATTTAAGTTACCTATTTATGATGGCGAAATAAATCCTGAAAAGTTAGATAACTGGATTAAGCAGTTAGAAGTGTATTGTCACATTAAGAACATTTCTAACGATAAAATGAAAATTCAGTTAGCTACACTTAGAATGGGGGGAAAAACTTTAATCTGGTGGGAAAGTAAAACTTAGATAGATGTAAAGCATAAAGGAAAAATCATCTCTTCTTGGTTTAAGTATTTAAAATATCTTAGGAAACAATTATATCCTTTAGGATACATGCAACAAGTTGTTATTGATTCACAACATATGAGGTAAGATAAAAGGAAGAGTGTTCAGGAGTTTACGCATGAGTTCAGAAAGAAAGCATTGGCACTTTGTATTTCATTGGATACACATGAAACTTTGTTAAAATACATTGACAATTTACATTCATATTTGCACCATACATTATTGATGTTTAATCTTGATTATTTTGATGAAGTGTTTGTTCAGGCCATACATATTGAATCAGGTGGCAGACCATTCAAATTTTCATCGCAATCATCCAAAGAGTTGGAAATCAAATATTCCAATGACAGTAAGGGGAAGAACAATTCAAAGAGAAAGAAATCAACGATAGCTTAGAAGGAAAGACCTACTTGTTCTCATTGCCAAAGGATCGGTCATGATGAATCTAAGTGTTGGAAACTTCATCCAGAACTTAAGCCCAAAAAGTTCCTTAAGGAGAAGGATGAAAAGAAGGAAATTGCAGCAGTCTAGCAGGATCTAGGTTTAGATTCAAGTGATGAAAGGAGTATAAGTACTATGGTTACGACAGGTAAAACTTCTGACGTTGGTTCAAGTTTGAATACTATTGCATCTTCATCAAACATAAATCCTTCAAATGAGGATAAAAGAGATGAATTGTTTAACATAATGATAACTTCTAAGCATACAAAGATAGATATAATGTTTGACAGTGGATCATAGGTGAATTTAATCTCTGAATATTTAGTTAAAAGTTTGGGTTTGGAAACACGAAATCATCCAAGGCCTTACCCCTTAGGATGGATAAATAAATCAACTTAGATAAAAATTCACCAAACAGTGTCGATTAAGATTTTCCATAACAACTAATTACATTGATGAAGTGGAATTAGATATGGTTCCAGTAGAAATATGTGGAGTTGTCTTAGGAAGTCCTTATCTTTATGATCATGATGCAGCATTTTATAGGAGAGAGCATAAATATCACCTTAAGAAATATGGGGTTGAATTTATTGTCATGGCACATCAAAACAAAAATCACTTAAAATTAGTTGTTGCTAATCAGATGAAGCGATTAATAAGTTCAAATAAAATATTTGTAGTCATATGTGTAAAGGAAAAACATAATAAACAACATGATGTTTGTTCAGATTATGAGACTCAGCTAAGATGGTTTGAATAAAGAGATATAAATTATTCCAGTTCTATGTAAAGCCAAACATCTTACTAATAAGCAGGGAATACAACATGAATTATAGTGTATGCCTAAAGCTCCTCTTCCTAATGTCAGAATGAATCATTTTAGACCAAGTTTGGAAATTAACAGACAGAGGGATACAGGTCAATATTGGGGAAAGTCAGTGTTCAATTTCTCTTGTATCGTGTCACCATTTTATGTTTCGAATAGTTTGGAAACCTCTTTTCAAGTGGAGAGGAAACCTATTTGTTTTCATATCAAAGCCTTTTCTAAAGAAGTGTCAAAGTATCTAAGGGAAACTAATGCATCAGGGGAAAGTGCTAATCAATGGAAACATCATTTAAAAGTGATTCAAACAAATCAACAACTAATTCAATACTTTCAAAGACAAAATAAGTTGCAAAAAATTTCACGTTATAGTTTGATGGGTTCATTGCAGCAAGTTCACTTAGTAATTAGCAAGCAAGAAAGTATGTCAACTCAAGTAGCTGGTTTAAAGTCAAAAACATCTTTGATTGTCTCTGTTATTCCACAAAATAGATTGTTAATACATGTTGATGGTATTGAACAACATCAAGTAGACATTGTTTTCAAAGATGATTATGAATCACTAACTCATGGTTCTCGATGGAAAGAATTCAATTTCCATGTTCATAACAGGTTGTTTTCCCATCGTTGCAATTTTTTCATACTGCAGATGGATGGAACAGGTCACCGACTCAAAATGTGCCATGGTCAGCATCATCAGGGTCATCACATTCAGGTGATTGATTGAATGTTTTGGTACATCATCAGGTCAAGGTGGAAAGAGAGGTAGTTCTACCCTCATCGACTATTTGTTTAGTCAAAGCTTTTGTGGTCCAAAAGCTTTCAAGTGGAGAGGAATGATCCAAGAGGATATCATCAGATTAGTTGCACAGGTTGATCGTTAGTGTTTCATGTTGTCATCATCATTTAGTTCAATTTCGACAGTGTTGGTCATGGATCAGGTTGTTCAGGTAATGTTTATGGTTTTTCATGGTGTTCAGTTGATGGATTTGTACTTGTCTGTCGACTTGTGTTCATCGACAGTTCCACAAAGATTGGTTGATGACATGTGTTTGTCGTTTGCCTCACAGGATTTGGGTTGTCGACATGAGGTTGTCATCGACTTGCAACTTTTGATGTCGACGGGTTCATCGTCATGTGACAAATGTTTTGAATGTCACTTTGTGACATTTAGTGTAAAGAGGTTTTTTTTATTTGATGTAAAAAATCCTAATGACTAAACCTAAACTTAGGACCTATATGCAACATAAAAATGCATTAAAAACCTATCAAACCTATCACCTAAGTTATAAACACCATTGGTTACATTCAAACTATGTGTTAAATCTAACACATAAAACCCTAAACCTAATGCTAAACCTAAGTCCTAAACCTAAAACTTAACCTAAGTGCTAAACCTAAACCTAAATCTATGCAACAATGTATTGAAAACAAAAGAAATACAAAATATGTATTAAAACCTAACTAATACAACTCTTGGCCTTTATATATATTGAAATACATATAAAACATTACAAAACTAAATATCAGTGCTTAAATTGTCAACTCTGACCGCGTCGAAACCGTTAGGGGACAGGCCAAATGTGAATGAATATTAGCAGGTGGGTTAGTAGTTGACCATCGGGTTATGAAACCGTGTCAGAATAAATATGTTCATGTGGACAAGAAAGTAGTCAGGTTACAAGCGGCGGAGTTAACTGCGCGAGGAAGGTCAACCGTGACCACAGCGAAAACTGTTGGCATGTTGAGAACATTCACTGCACAGTCAGGAGTTAACCATTAGGTTTGGAGATGACCACAACAGAGTAACATGTGAACAGTCAACAGATAATTGCCTTCTAAACCATCAACAAAACTACTGACACCCAAACCGGAGGTTCGGTCACCTACTCACATGAGCTGTCCACACCTCCACCTGGTTAACCTGACGGCAAACTGTTTCTGTTTAGTTTAATGCATTTTTTGGTTTTTTGTTGAAGTTTGTTAAAAAAACTAATGTGAGGACCATGTAACCTAATCCAAAATGTCACTTTATGATTGAACCAAGGCCCAAGAACCCTAAATAACCCAATTCATGTTATGTTTAGGCCAGAGGAGGTTTTGATGTACCTGCATGCCTATAAGAGGTGGTTTTTGTCCATTGAGGAGAGGAGGGTGGTTTTGGTTTTTGTATGCAGATTCTAAAGGTTATAGGTTGTTTTGTTTTCAGTGTAACAGGAGCATCCGAGTCGGAATTAGGAACCGTGACAGGTGTTGGAAAGCTGGTTTAGAGAGCTTCCTTTTTATAGTGGCTAGAAGTTCCTACGTGCACATTTAGTCTGGTCTATTTTCTGTGTAATCTAACTCCTTGGTTTCAATCCTAATAAAGCGGACCCTTAGACGTAGTCCATTAGGGATGAACTTCGTAAACAACTTTGCTATCTGGTATCGCTATGTTTTTACTGTTTTCTCTTCTGTTATGCATCTTTCTTATGTTTAATCAGTTGTCGTAAAGTATTCTTCTCAAGCAGTCTTCTTTGATTTCCGCACTTTCAGCTAATATTTAATTCATTAATGATTAATCAATTCTACATTAGTTTTAGTCTATGATCATTTCAGATCAAGAGTGAATGTCATCTTTGGCAGAAGACACTAGAACCAAAGCTTTAGAATATTTAGTGATTAAACTAGGATATGATCCTAGTAATATCAAAATAGTTGAGGAGATAATTAAAAATAAATATGTAGATATTCAAGCTCTGAGGAAACAACTCAAGCTTCCAACCAAAGAGCATCCTCAGGGCAAAGAAATAACTAATCCGAAGATAGAAAAGGAAAGGTTGTTCAAATTAATAGTTGAACAGAACATTCAAATTTAGAAAATGGAGACAAACATGGAGGCATTGTTGAAAGAGAAGGCACAATTAGCAACTACAAGTACATCAACACAACAGGAAGTACAAAAAACAACAGAAACATCTACTACAGAATCTTCTGAAAATCTTGTCAAATCTTTGGGAGAACTATCATTAAAAAATATGGAGAATGAGAAGTTACTGGAAGCACTGACAAAGATGGAGGAAAAAAAAATCAAAGATGATAATGCATATCTAGCATAGGTGTAGAGATACTTCAAATTGACGCAACAAATTGAAAAATATGAGAATCAGTCTTTAACAACTCAAACGCTTGCAGAGGCTAAGCGAATCATATGGCATAATATAAATGCAAATGTTACAGAGTTATGGTCATCAATTCAGATCATATTTGAGAAGGATGAACTACTGCAAAATGTCAAGGCAACAGTTGAGCAGACAAAGATTGAGATTGAACACAGGTTAGCAGAAGCACACAAAATTATTAAAATGTTGAATTCCAAAACTAAGCAAGAGATTGAAGAACTTCACATTCAAGACAAAACAGGCACAATCATGGAAGTGAAGAGAGTCCTAACAAAGAATAACCTCATGATCCAGCTAGAGAACAAATGCAAAAAATTGAAACTTCAAGTGAAAATATATAACAAAAAATTTGGTTTATTGAAGGGTAAAGGACCCCCAGCTCTAAGAGCGTCTAATGGAAAATTGATTCCATTATAAAATTATCAAGATTAGTTGTGTAATATAGCTATAGACACATCCAAGTTCACTAAAGTAAGTGGAAAAATAAGTGGGGAAGCTTTCATGGAAGGGCTGAAAAATGATCTCTTTATTCAGTATGAAATCCATCATCTATTTCTAAAACCAACTTTTCATACATATACAAAAGTAGATGAGAGATTTCAGAGCATGGTAAATTTGTCCATTCCTAGTGAAGAGCATTGGGATAAATTACTGGAGCTCATTGAATAAGCGTAAATAGGAATCCTACAAATTGGGGAGAAGGCAAACATAAGAAGCACAAATGTAGATACAGTCAACAACAATTCTCCTCAAAGTGTGAACTAAACATCAGAAATAGTCCATATTTTCTATTATTTAGTTCTATTTTTGAAATATATACATCTCTTTGTAGATATTATTATGTAATTAATTTGTTTTGAGGTCCGAATTAGTTAGAGAGAAACTTTATAAGTATTTTGTAAAAATATTTAGAAAGGGTTGGATTATGTAAAAGACAAGATCTCCTCTTTGATTGTAAGCAGTGAACTATATTTTGAAGTAATCAATTTAAGAGATACAGAGGCAATATTGTTTCAGGATTATTGTGGCAACTAAATAGTGATGTTTTCCTCTTTGTTAATGTGTTTTTCCTTCTAAGTTTTCACATGGATTTTCTTTCCTGGTTGTTATAGGAAGATTAAGACTTGAATTTGCTTATAGTACTTTGCTCTAGCTTTTTAAACAATCTTAATGTTTTCTTTCTGAGATTAAATATAAAATTCATTTAAGTATGCTTTATATTTAATTGAATCTTACTTCCTATTCATCTTATTCATACCACACAAAATTCATGAGATCCAATATTTTGCCTACCTCGCCCTATTTAAGCTACTCTATTTATTTGTGATTGACTACTGAAGATTTTTATGAATCCATGCCCAATGGTCCTTTTATTCATTCAACAACTAAAATTAAAAAAAAAAGCCTACCTTGACCTTTAATACCTAGCCTAATATCTAAAAAGTAAAATTAAAATCATACAGAGAGAGCCCTCTCTGAAGCTGGAAGGGATATATCCCATCTTTAAAAGTGGTTTGTTGTTACCTTTGTAGTTTCCTCTTTAGCCTAGGAAAACTATGGAGTGCTAACATTTTGGAGAACATACTGGGAAACTATTTCCCTGGTAACTTTGATTTAAAAATGATTAAGCCTATTTCCTATGGGTGACAGTGAGTAGGAAATTTTTAGGTTGATTTCTTCACCTAGAAGTTGTGTTTTTACCCAGTTGTGACAATTTATGTTGGAAATCCAGCTCCTAGAAAGATTTATACTAAATCACATCTAAATCCTGATCATCCTGAATTTGTGAATGATACCGAGAAATTGATTGAGAAAAAGAACCTTCAAGAAAGTCAAGCAAGCAATAACCCTTTGCTCAGGTCTCACTCACTCCTTGAAAGATTTCTAACGCTTGAGGATATTAATTCTGATCTCTCCTTTGAATTTAGTCTTTTTAGAACCAAATCAGAAATTTTTGTCCCAGAAACAATCCTTGATGAATCCATTTTGAAACCATATATCTCATCACAAAAGATTGTTATTTCAAATTCCGATAAAGAAATCAGTAGTCTTTGATTCCTAGAAATCAAAATGTGTTTGCTGATGCATTGGATACCTCAAAAAGTTCATGTAAAATTCCTTTCCACCCAAATAATAGATATGAGATTGAGGTAAAACATAGACCTGTTGTCCTGGATAACATAAGTTACTAGTAGGTGTTTGACAATGAAATACAATTATACAATTTTTTGATATTAAAGAGGGAGTTTGAAAATTTGCATATTGATATAGAAAATAGTGTTGAAGACGATAAACAAGAAACTATTTTGAATGAGATTAGTGAGAATTCTGATGAACATGAAGCAAAGCTTGAAGTCTTGTAGTTAAAAGACAATGTAATACCAAAAGGTTTGGTACCACTTGAAGAATTATTTGATTTCATTGATGTGGCTCAAAAGCCCAAAATGTAACTTGTTGGAGCCGAAGTGGAGGATTGTAGTATAGGGACTAAAGATAATCCAAAGATTGTGAAGCTTTCTAAGTCTTTAACTTTGGAGAGAAACAAAAATACATTGATTTATTGAGAGAATACTTTGATGTTTTTGCATGGGGATATGAAGATCTTAAGGCCTATGATACCATTAGTATTGAACATACTATTCTATCAAAGAGGACCATAAAACTTTCAAACAGAAGCTAAGAGAGTGAACCTTGTTCTGCTACCTTTAATTGAAAAAGAGGTAAGGAAGATTTTTGATGCCAAGATTATTGTACCTTTGAGATTTTCTAAATGGTTGTCTAACCTAGTACCAGTGAGAAAAAATACAGAGAAATAAGGCTATGATTGGATTTCCAAAACCTTAATAAAGTTTATCTCAAAGATAATTACCCCTTATCAAAGATGCATCATATTCTGCAGAGGCTTGTTGGCTCTAGCAGAATTTCATTGCTTGATGATTTTTTGGGTTACAACCATATTTTAGTGCATTCAAATGATCAAGACAAAACAATCTTCACAACACCATGGGGAAATTTCATATATGTGAAGATGAATTTTGGGCTTATGAATGCAGGGGAGACTTTTCAGAGAGCAGCGAACATTGCTTTTGCAGATGAAAAGGACAAATTTATTGTGATATATCTGGATGACATCATCATGTTTTCTAAAACCGATGAAGATCATTTGTTTCATTTGAAAATTGTCTTTGAGAAATGTAGAAAATCTGGTATTTCCTTAAATCCTAAAAAGTATCTTTTGGGTGTAGAAGAAGGTAAACTGATAGGTCATATAATTTACAAATATGGTATTAGAATTGACCCAAGTAGAATTGAGGCTATCGTGAAAATTGATCCCCCAAGAAACAAAAAGGAAGTACAACCTTTCATTGGTAGAATTATTTTTTTGAGAAGGTTTATCACAAATTTAGCTGAAATCTTAAGAGCTATCACCAACTTGTTCAGAAAGGACAGTGAAATAAAATGGAATGCAGAAATAAAAATGTCATTCAGTGAGGTAAAGTCAATCTTGAATCATGCTCCCCTTTTAGCTAGTCTTGATTTCACTAAGGAATTCATTATTTTTTCTTTTTCTTTAGAACATACTATTGTAGTAGTACTAATGCAGAAAAACAAGGAGGGATATGAGCAACCCATAGCCTTTTTCAGTAGAGGGTTAAGATATGCTTCTTTGAAATACAATATTATGGATAATCAAGCTTTTTCCTAGGTAAAAGATTTGAAAGATTTCATAGTGTATATTTTTCATTCTCATATAATAGTGTTTGCTCCCAATGTAGTAGTAAAAGACATCCTTAGAATGATCCAGAAGGAAGGAGAGGTAAGTGGATAGTTGTTATTTTAGAATATGATATTGAGATTAAGCCCACAAAGCTTATTAAGGGTCAGTGATTGACAAAATTGATGGCTAAATAAAAATTGCATGCATTGGACATCAATTTTATTGTTTCTCTAGTTGTTCAAGAAGAGTCTGTCCAACATGTATCAGAGAGTTTTGTTACTTCCCCCTGGTACACAAACATTATTTATGATTTACAACATTTAAAAGCTCCACCAGGTTTGACAAAGACCAAAGCAAGGTTCCTGAAATTAAAAGCTATTAAATTTTTCATTCTGGATCAAGCTTTATATTGGAAGGATGTTGGAGGGATTTTATTGAACTATTTGTTAAAGGATGAAGCAAAGAAGATAATGGAAGAGTTTCATAAAGATGATTATGGAGGGCATATTTTCTAGAAGACTACAACAAATTAAATCTTGAGAGCTAGTTTTTGCTGGCCTACTTTGTTTGTTGATGTGCACGAAAGAGTTTCTACTTGTCATCAATGTCAAATTTTTGAAGGAAAAAGGAAACTTTTGCCTTTGCCTTTGAAGCTTATTTCAGTAGAAGTACCTTTTCAGTAGTGGGGTTTGGATTTTATTGGGGAGATTCATCCTAGCTCTTTTACCCAACACAAGTGGATTATGAAAACCACAAATTACTTCACGAAATTGATAGAAGCATTCCAACTAGGCATGCCACAAGTTTAGTAATTATTCAATTCATGGAAGGTAATATTTTTTCTACATTTGGATGTCCTCACAAAATCATTGCTGATAATGCTACTTCTTTTAAATATGAAAAGATGGTAGATTTCTGCAATAAATATCATATATTTCTAGGACATTCTAGTGCCTATTATCCTCAAGGAAATGGATTAGCAGAATATTCTAACAAGAATGTGGTCAATATAATAAAGAAGTTGTTATAGGAGAATAAGAAGTATTGGCACAAATGGTTGATAAATGCTCTATGGACTCATATGGTAAGCACTAAGAAATCAATTGGAATGTCACCTTTCCAAATGGTTTATGGATTTGATGCAGTTTTCCCTACCTCCCTAGGAATTTCAGTGTTGAAATTATTGTTGGAATTATAGGTTGAAATAAATGATGTGCAAAGAAGAATAAATCAAATGGTACAATTGTAACAGGCGAGAGAAGAAGTCTACAACAACACACAGAGAATTCAGGATAAGATCAAAAGAATTCATGATAAGAGCGTGAAAGATGATGATTTTAAGCTTAATGAACTTGTGTTAAAATGGGATGCCAGAAATGAGGAAAAGGGAAAGTATGGAAAATTTGACAGTTTGTGGAAGGGGCCTTATAAAATTGAAGCTTTTCGTGGGACCAATGATTTTCTATTAAAAGATCTAACAAGAGAATTACTTGTTGGAGGGCCTGTCAATGGCAGGTTACTCAAACACTACTTTACCTAAATTCAACTGGTTTAAACCAACATCATTGTATATACCATTTTATTGTTTCAAGTATTGGAGGTGTGGGTGGATGTCGTTAGAAATTGAAGCCTAGGGTGAAGGCCCTAAGTTTCAAATTGAATTGCTACCATATGTAATGAATTTCTAGTTAATCAGGTCAATCTCAGTTGTTGGAAAGTTAAATAAATGGCCAATGGAGAAGGCTACTAGTCTACGTTGTTCTTAGCACCTCATAGGGAGGATGCCATCCCCATTGGAGCCACTGTTAGGGTCCTACAAATATAGTGATCAAGGTATGATTATCTAGCCATTCACCCCAGTGGGATGTTGTAAATTATTTTTCATTTTATGTTGTTTAGCTATTAAAAGAAAAATAAAAAAATAGAAAAGAAGAAAAAGAATAAAAGAAAAATAGAAAAAGAAGAAAGAAAAATTAAAAATAGAAAAATAGAAAAAATAAGAAGATAAAAATGGAAAAGAAAGAAAAATGAATAAAATATAATCCTTAAAATGGCGCGTCAGCAAAAATGCCGACTATGTTATTTTGTTTATTATCCTTAAAGCTTGATTAAATAAGAAAAAATATGGTTTAAATGGTAAATAAAAACCGACAATATGTTTCATCATTTTTTAATTAAAAAAGGGCGCTTTTGGGCGAATGAGATCATGGAAAATTTTAGGGGCTAATATTCGAAGGTGGGCTAATTTTTCATGATTTTTCCAAAAAAAAAAGGATTTTACCAATTTCGATTTTTTCTAGAAATGATTCGCCCAAATTTTACAATATAAAATTATTTTACCTTAGAAATAGCCAACGTTATATAGAGACTATTTATAAAATAATTATATGTTTGAATAATTATACAAATATATCAATAAACATTTTATAATTTGCAAGTTAGGCACTAGTGAGATTCGCCAATGTTTT
>APFE031576416.1:112537-125304 GCA_000404065.3 Pinus taeda
AGGATAGTAAACCGGTGAAGGTTCCTATTCCTGTAGGTGTGAAGTTATCTGTTGAACAGTGTCCCAAGACACAAGAAGAGGAAGAGGACATGTCCTATGTTCCATATGTAAGTGCATTCGGTAGCCTGATGTATGTGATGGTATGTACTAGACCAGAAATTGCACATGCAGTGGGAGTATTGAGCAGGTTTATGTCAAAACCAGGGAAGGAGCACTAGACAACAGTGAAGCGAATTTTCAGGTATTTGTGTGGCACTAGCAATTATGGTTTATGCTACCATGGAAGACCAGGTTTGGACAGAGTGTTGGATATTCATGGCTTTGTTGATGAAGACTGGGCTGGAGATCTGGATCAGAGAAGATCTACAAGTGGGTATGTGTTTAACCTATTTGGAGGTGCAGTCAGTTGGATGAGTAAGAAACAATCTGCAGTCACACTATCGACTACAGATGTAGAATATATAGCAGCCACTCATGCAAGCAAGGAACCAGTTTGGTTACAGAGATTGTGTTCAAGTATGGGGTTAGTACAGGGAGCTATAAGGATAGACTGTGACAGCCAAAGTGCAATTTTATTGGCAAACAACCATGCATATCATTCGAAGATGAAGCACATTGATGTTTAGTATCACTTTATGAGGGATATGATAGAAGACAAAACAATGTTGCTGGTAAAGTTGGACACTTTGAAGAATACTGCAGATGCATTGACAAAATCTATGAACTCTGAGAATTTTTCTTGGTGTAGAGAAACAATGGGCGTTGCAGGTTTGGATAAATGACTAAGCTCTCTTGTGGCCCCCTGTGGAAAGAAAACAACAAGTGGGAGAATGTTGGGTTGTGTTATATTCTTTCCATGACTAGCCCACGTAGTTAACGGGGGGTTAGAAGGGGGGCCGAGCCCCCCCTTCGTTGCGCCGGTTGTGTAGCGGGGGGAGTCATAGGGGGTTTGAGGGGTCCTATGTAACCCCACTCTATGGGTTATGGGGCAACACCCCATAAAATTTTGGTTTTTGACCCTATATTGGTTGGGCGGACCTACCTATGGTTTTGTGCATGTTTTTCGCACATGGTTTTGGACGCGATGGTTTTCGATCCATGGTTTTGGATGCGATGGTTTTCGGTCCATGGTACTGGATGCTTCGGCATGTGTAAATATGTATTGTAACATTGAAAGGAAAATAATGAAAAAAAAAGTTGGTAGTCCTGGTTTTGGGATCCAAGGGAAAATCTTTTTGTATATGTGTTTTATGTGTTATGTTCTCGCATTGTTTATTTTCTGTGTTTTAGAATTCATATGCAGGTAATTTTTGTACAAGGTTAAAACCTACATATCAAGTCTCATTAAATAAGAAATATATATATCTTTCTCAAATGTTCATAATTGTTTTTCCAAAACAAAGTTCATGATATACTTACATATTGAGAATTATTAAATATTTTTCATTTTAATTAGATTTGTATATTTCATAGTCGTCTAAACTCGAAGTTTAAACTTTTTCATAATAATAGTAAATAAAGATTCTAGTAAACCCAAGGATCATGATTGAATTATGTGTGATGGCAATTTTATTCACTAACCAAATTCCTCAGTCTAGATTAAGCACTTATTTAGATAAACCATTAACAACTACATTCATGTCTCTCAAAATATGAGTAAAAGTTAATTGCACATTTCTGGTATCAATAAATAGCGGTTGAAGTGTAAAGTTTCTCACTGGAACCTCCCCTACCTTGTCCACTTTATAATTAGTAAATTTTAAAAAATATCAATATGTAATACTCCATGTTCATAAGAAAGTGTTAAAAACTAGTTTGTGCATCATAATTTTAAGAGAAATTGTTCGTTACATGACCCACTCCAACTTTGAAAGAAATATTTTGAGACAGTGAGAGGTGTAGTTCCTTGCTAGTCCACCCCTAAGTGGATCTCCTTATTAAGCTCCATCAAAGAAATTCCAAATAAAATCTCTATTAATTTATTCAATATTAAACTACCTCATATTTTGCTTTCTTCGTATATGAGGAAAGACAAAGAAAATGTTGTCTTTGAACTACACATTTTAAGGGTAATGTATCCTTATATTCAAAAAACTTTGTATTTCTGGCAATCCAAACTCCCTTCGATATTTTAAGGAAGAACTTATATTTGCTTGTTTCAATGTTCATAAGCCAATTTCTCATAGTCTCCTTGATGGTGTATCAAATGCATAAATTTTTGAAATTCACTCTCTTCCATTTCTCTCCATAGCTTAATTACAAAATTACAGGACATGATAAGATAATAATTTGATTCATCATCGTGTTTACATAAACATCACCAACCTAGACTTGAAAAAATCCTCTTTTGCAATATGTCCCATGTAAGAGTTTTTTTTTTTGTAGAAATAACCATATGAATATTTTGGATCTTAATGGGAACTAAAATTTCCATACCAATCTCCACCATTAAATTTGTATATCATCTCCACATTTTGTTTCCAATGATTTATATCAAATTCTTATAATATAATCTCCAAATGGATTTAAAGATCGTATAAGTTTATCCTCTTCATCCCTTAACCTTAGAAAGAAATATTTAATACTACTAGTGTAACGTTGCATATGATAGAAGCAACGTGAAATCATTTTAGTGCTCTCTGACCTAGTCCTTAATAGAGTTGGGGGAACTATATTTATATCTAATAACTTGTGCCCACAACCCTTCACCTTGAATTAATCTCCAAACACTCTTTTCCACACATTTTTTTGAAAATAGAAATATATATATTTTAAGCCCTATCCGCCTTAATCCTTTTTGATTACAAGTTTCTTCTAAGATACTAGAGAACGCATTTTTTAACTCGATCCCCTAACCAAATGAATCTATATTAACATAATCTTTTAATCAAATTGAAACACCTTTTGGTATCCATGCAAGTGACATCTAGTACACTAGCATTGCTTCTAACCTGGTTTTTACCAATACCAAACAACCCCCACTTAATAACCAATGATTACACCATAGATTTTAGTTTTTCTTTTCAATTATCCATTTTCAATATTATTTTTATACATATTTTCCTTGAGCTAGAAGCCCTAATATTTCAAATCAATCTGCAACTCAGCGAAGCTGAAAGTGAATCTATGGATAAGTGATAATATTCCTTTCCATCTTAGAGATATAGTAAAGTGGTATTGTTTATTTTGCAATATTTACTATCATTCCAGTGGCTAAGTAGAATAAATCTATGATTTGTTTGAATTTCCCAACCACCTTCTCTATACCTTCACAAAATATTAAAATTTCCTCTACAAACAACATGTGTGAGACATAAAAAAGAACTGGTATATTTATCCCTTAAATTTGTGATTCGCAATGATTTCCTTTCATGATCTACTCAAGCCTTCTACTACTAAGAGAAAAATAAGTGGGTATGGAGGACACCCATGCGTAATTCCCTTTTCTGTTCTAAATAATGAAGTAGTCATACCATTTGTGAGAATAACAAACGATATAAATGTGATAGAATTCATTAACCAAGAAACAAAATGAGAGCAAAACACTAAGTGAACTAAAAGTAATCTTAAATAGAGACAATTTACCATGTAATAAGTATATGGAAGGTCTACCTTTACTACCATATATGTTCTAAATAAAGAAGTAAATTTTCCATTTGTGAGAATAACAAGCGATATAAATGTAATATAATTCATCAACCAAGAAAAAAATTGAGAGCAAAATACAAAGAGAATTAAAAGTAATCTTAAATAGAGCCATATTACCATGTTGTAAGTATTTGAAAGTTCCATATTTACTAGCATACCCTAAAAAAAATTACCTTGATTAAGTGTAGCCCTTCCTATGCAAGCCCCACTGGCTCATCGATTTGTCTTGCCTTAAGAAATTTGAATTGTTCTAAAGGGGTCTTCCTAGAAGAAAATAATTTTGATATAATTTTATGAATGCATATATAAAGAGAGATCAACCAAACATTGTCAAAAGAGGTTTGATTACCAACATTTGGAATCAAATCTACAAAGGTTACATTGAATGCGGCTAGTATTTTTCCTCGAATTTTCATTGGGTTTTAGATTTAAATTTCATGGGGAGGAGTTGAAGGTGATATTTAATTGTGGGGTTTGATTATCCCATCGAGCGTCGATTGAGTGTCCCACAATCCTAATGATAGCATCCCAATATTGGATAGATCGTTTTCCTGTCCAACATTAGAGTTCACCTGGACAACCTTTTGTGTGTGTGTGTGTGTGTATGTGTGCATGCGTGCATTTTAAGGAAATATCATTTTAACAACTATCATTACATAAGAATGACAATAAAAAATAAAAATTTCAATTGCTACATGTTATAAGCATTTAGACCAATCCACCAAGGCTTGGTGGCCTATGATTTTATCATGTCTCATTACATAAGAAGTATATAACTCTATGTCAAATGTTCATAATTGCTTTTTCCAAAACAAATTTCATAACATACTTACATATTGATCATCGTTAAATATTGTCATTTTAACGAGATTTGTATATTTCACAGTCACCTAAACTCAAAGTTTAAAATTTTTATAACAACAGTAAACAAATATTCTAGTAAACCCAAGGATCATGATCGAATTATATGTGATGTCCATTCTATTCAATAACCAAATTCCATAGTCTATATTAATCACTTCTTTAAATAAAGCATCAACAACTACATTCCTATCTCTCAAAATATGATTAAAAATTAATTGTACCTTCCCAATATCAATAAATAGTGATTAAAGTGCAAAGTTTCTTAGTCCAATCTCCTACCTCATCCACTTTATAACAAGTACAAAATTCTAAAAAAAATTGATATGTGATACTCCACATTAATAACTAAGAGTTAAAAATTAGTCTAAGCATCATAAGTTCATAAAGCTATTTGTTCCATGACCCACTCCAACTTTGAAAGAAATACTATGAGACACTAAGGGGTTTATTATCCTCTCTAATCCACCCCTAGGGGGGTCTCCTTATGAGGCTCCATCAAAGAAATTCCAAGGAAAACATCTATTAATTTTTCAATAGGAAACTACCTCTTATTATGCTTTCTTTGTGTATGAGGAAAGACAAAGAAAATGTTACGTTCTTGAACTGCACATTTTAAGGGTAATGTATCCTTATCTTAAAAAAAAATTGTATTTCTAGCGAGCCAAACTCCCTTCATTACTTTAAAGGAAGAAATCTATGTTTTCTTGTTTCAATGTTAATAAACCAACATCAGAGGAAATTTTAACCTAAAAGTGCCCATGAAATTTCGATGTAATTTCCATGTCATAATATATAAACCAATCAAAATCCTTTAAATTTAAAAATAGCTAAATGTAAATATTTTGGAGGGAAAAGAGGAAAAACTACTTTTTAATTGTATTTTTGGTTTATCTCCTTATAGGTTTACTCAAATTTCAGCCTAAAAGTGGCCTCCTAAGGAAAAACAATAAAATAAGAGTTATCAATTTTGGAGGGAAAAGAAGAAAACTAGTTTTTTTAACTGTATTCGTCGACAAAGGCTTCTTTGTATTCGTATTTGAAGCAATAGAAGACAGGAACCTCATATTCAGAAACAACCCATATTTCATGGGACCTTAGGGTTTGTACCTAAACCAATGGACTCCAAACTTTGATCCGACACAGGATGTGCCCTCGGCTATCCTTGTTTGGGTGCGCTTGCCTCATTTACCTCTACATTGTTGGAACCCCAAATCCTTAGAAACCATAGGCAATAAACTTCGCAAATACATCGATTGAGTAGAAAGGAGGGACCAATACTCATATGCGAGAATTTGTGTAGAAGTTGACCTAGAGGAAGGCCTCCCTAAAGCAATCAAACTCACGGTGGCTGATTGATCTCACATCCAAGTGTTATATTATGATCAACTCTCATTTAAATGTCGGCATTACCATGGTTGTGGGCACTTTGCTAGGCACTGTAAACAGAAAACAAAGGAAGGGGCTGAGAATGTGAAAGGAGACCAATGGACTCAGGCCCAGAAACCAAGAACAACTAAGCAGAACAACAACAAAAAAGAGAAAGGGGTGTCCAATGGGAGTGGTGCTCCTCCCATAGTTCAAGCAGAGGGGAGCACAGTCCCTCCAAGAGCCGACATACCCACCAATCCTTTTGATATATTCAGTACACCAAACAACCACCCAGATCCAGCAGATAAAGAGGTTGAACGGCAGGCCATCATCATGGAAGAAGACAAAAGGCAGGAAGAAACATGCCCTCTCCAAACTGAAATTCCAAAAGGTGTCTCCAGCTCCCCAACCTATGCAGATGTGACTAGGAAGAAGACTCCATAGATCTTGAGATCCTTAGAAGATGAGTCAACTGAGAGGCCTCCAAAAAGAGTGGGGAGGAAATCTCACAAAGAGGCCAGAGAAGAAGAGGCAGAGAGACCAAAAATGCAAGGCAGTCAGCTCACGATTGAGATTTCCATCAGCAAAAATACTAGAACCAAGCCTCCCAAGGGACCTACTACCCCTCCTTCTGCCAATAAATAATGTGATTAGTCTCTTGGAATTGCAGAGGACTGGGGAATCCCTCAAAAGCTGAAGCAGTCAAGAACCTATTAAAATCATAATTTCCCAAGATCATTATGCTCCAAGAGACTAAAATAGAAGGGGAATCCCTTCTATATCTCAGCAAAGTAAAATGGAAAACAAAAGTTGGAAAAGCAGTAAATGCAAGGGGTACATGCGGTGGGCGTGCCACTCTCTGGGAGGAAGACAAGTTTCAACTTGAGAGATCCTTTCAAACATAGCACTGGATTTACACCGAACTCCAGAACCTTCCTAGTAATATTATCTTTGCTCTCTTTAATCTTTACGTACATGTCCTCTATGCAGAAAAGAAATACTGCTGGCAAACCCTGACTGACTTCCTTGAAGCTTACTCCCTCAAGAATATAATTGTAGCAGGAGACTTCAATCTAATCCTTGACCCAAAGGAAAAGAGGAATCAGCAGTAGGGACCACTTCCTTCTCTTTAAGGAAGACCTGATTCAACAATGGGATCTACTAGACTTTAAGACAAAAACAAGGCTTTATACATGGACAAATAACAGAGTAGGGGTGGAGCACATTTCAGCTCTGTTGGATAGATTCCTACTCCAGAGCACCTTCCTCTCTGAAAAAAAGATCATCTCCACAAAAATTCTGCCAAAGCTGACTTCAAATCATAAACCCATTCTTCTTCTGTTGGAAGAAGAGGAAAATTTGGGGTCAATCCCCTTCCAGTTCAACCCTCTCTGGGCAAACAGAGAAGGGTTTATGGATACAGTCAAGAAGGCTTGGTCCATCCATGTCTAGGGATTGCCCAACTATGTGTGGGAGAAAAAGCTAAAGGCCACCAAAAAAACCTTGAAAGAATGGATAAACAAGCCCACAGACTGCCCCACTAGCCATAAAAAATACAATATGAAGCATTTGTTTGATTTACAAAGGGGCCTGGACCTACAAGACATCACCTGCTCAGAAATTCAGATCGAGCAAGAACTCCAACTCAGCACTCTCTGATCATTCAGAGAGGAGGAAGAATCATTGAGACTCAAATCACACAATCTCTGGCTTGTGTCTGGAGACAAAAACTCATCCTTATTTCACAAGAAAATTCAAACTCGACTTTCTAGAAACCACATTGCTGAAATCACCTCATCGTATGGGGTTGTTCACAAAGGAACAAATCTGATAAAAGAGGTTGCAACCTCTCACTTCCAGCAGCTGTACAAAGAAGAAGGTGTGGATGATGATGAGGAATCACAAGACTTCCTCAAGCATGTTCCAAGACTAGTTAACGAGGAGGATAACTCAATACTCCTAAAGCCCTTCACTGAAGACGAAATCAACAATGTCGGATTTCAGATTTCTGTGGCTTGAATCTTTTGAATGAATGACCGGAGAATCCACAGTTTTATCAATTTTGAACCGACGTTTCGAATCCCAAGTGGGATCCATCTTCAGGATGAGAGAATGATGATGAAAGAAGAGCAGCGGAGAGGAATCCTAAATGGGAAGAAGCACAAACTCCACTTTCCTAGATCTAATCCCTAAATAAGCGAACCTAGTGGCATTCGACCTCTTCAAGCCAATCTCGCTATGTAATGCGTCCTACAAAATACTCACCAAGTTACTTGAAAATAGAATAAAGTCGCTGCTGGAAAAACTCATCTCTCCCAATCAAGGTGGATTTGTCAAAGGTAGGCACATCCTCGATAACGTGATAATTATGCAAGAAGCCATCCATTCCAGCCATCAATGCAAAGAGAAAGGTATGCTTATTAAGCTGGACATGGAGAACGCCTTTGACCGAGTAAGGGACTCTTTCCTCCTCCAAGTTCTTTCTGCATTTGGTTTCGGTCTTGATTTTATAAAATTGATTAAAGCATGTATTGGAGAACCTTGGATAGCCCCTCTTATAAATGGCAGGCTAGCAAACTACTTCAAAGCTTAGAGGGGCATTAGGAAAGGTTGCCTACTATACCCCTTCCTATACATTCTGATAGCAGATTCCTTGAGCCGAAAGCTTACAGCAGAGAAGCTCAATGGGTCACTTCTAGGTATCAGGGCAATAAATGGAACAACACCAATGAACCATGTCTTGTTAGCAGATGACTCTACCCTAATGGGAGGAGCCTCCATTAAAATTTCTAGGGCCTTCAATGAATTAATCCAAAGCTTCTGCAGAGTCTCTAGAGCTATGGTCAACAAGAGGAAATGTAGCAAACTATTCTCAGGATAGCCCAAGCCCTGGGATTCATAGGCTATGTCTCTTGGGACAAATTCAAGTACCTAGGCCTGCCTTTAATATTCGGAACCAACAAGGCCCCTCATTGGATGGAAATTACCAGCAAAATCAAGGCAAAAGTGACTGCATGGGGAAAATAGTGGCTTACCATAGCCAGGAAGCTCATTCTTGTTAAATCTATTCTCTCCTCCCTTCCTATCTACTGGGATTTATTTCTTTTAGCTCCAAAAATGATCACCAAATAGCTATATAAGATGATTCGAAATTTCCTATGGCAAGGAGGAAAGGGGAACCAAAAAAAATTGACCTTGTAAGTTGAGACATAGTGAAAAGGCCAATATCTAAAGGCGAACTACATGTAAGAGATCCTGGGTTGGCCAATCTGGCTTTGGGAGGCAAGGTTCTCTGGAAAATCTTCACAATCAAAGACATCATGTAAGCCAAGTTCTAATTAAAAATTATCTACACAGACTCTCAATAAATAATATGGATGAAGGAGCTTTCTATAAAGGAAACACGCTATGGAAGGTTTACAGCTGAGGCTGGGAGTGCTTTAAAGACCATCTCTACAGAATCCCATGAAATGGAAAAAGAATTGGGCTATGGGAAGACAAGATAATGGGCCTCCAACCCCTAAAATTTGCCCCTGAAATTGCAAACTTGTGTGAATGGCTCATCCAGAAAGGTGTCCACAAGCTTGCTGATATACGATCTTGGGAGTCCAGAGGGAACTAGAGTAACTAGGCTCTCCATCGCCCCCCTGATTGGATGATCCCTCAACTTCACCTCCTTCAAGCTAAGCTCTCTGGTCTGGCTCTTGTGCATCTCCAATTGAGGGACAAGTGGGGCTCAAGGAAGACCAGAGCTTACTCAACAGTGCAGGGCTTCACAGCTCTTTAAGAACAACAACCTCAAAACCACTCTACAATGCTTTGGAAGCATGTTTGGGACCCCTTTGGTCTCCCAAAACCAATTTCTTTTGTTGGATTCTCATGCACAGAAGGGTCCTCACTGGAGAGAATTTAGAGAAATGTGGAATTATGAGTCCCCGTAGATGCCCTCTCTGCTACATGGCTTAGGAAATGATTGAACATATGTTCATCGAATGCCCCTTCGCTCAAGAAGTATGGTTGCAAGCAATGTTGGGGCTCAATGCCCAAACTCCATCACAACTTACAGTGGTTAGCCTCTTCGTCTCATGGAAAGAGCATTATCCCCACACTTTGAAGAGAAAATCAACATGGGCCAAAATCTGGAATGCAATTCCAAAATGCATCTGTTGTGGAATTTGGTTAGCTAGGAATGAATCCATCTTCAACAACAAATTACAATCCACCAATGTAGTGACAGCCAAAGCAAAAGCTCTGTTGCTGGAAACATACGAAAATAGTCCTCATAAGAGAGACAATCCTCTCCTCCCCAAAGAGATCAGCTGGCTAGGTGAGTCCCTGGGGCGGGCTAGCAATAAAAAGAACCCCTCTTGGCCTTGCCTCAACCTAGAGTGGCAGCTTCGAATCTCTGAGTCGGACTTTCAAAAGTGGTGGAAAAATCAAGGCAAAGTATCGATACTCTTCGACGGAGCCTCAAAGGAAACCTAGGGAATATCAGGGGCAGGGGGAGTAATCTACTCTTCAGACGGGCACAAAAAGGACAGCTTCAGTTGGGGCCTAGGACAGAGCACTAATAACCAGGTCGAGATTCTAGGACTATTCAAAGCATGTCAGCTAGCTCAGGGGAACAAAGGGGAAAACCTTCAAGTCTTTGGGGATTCATAAATCCTGATAAAAATTCTAAACAATGGCGATCAACTTTATACCTTAGCACTCAACAAGACCCTTGGAATCCTAAGAAATCTGCTTCAGAATTTCACTAATTGTTCATTCTACCATATCCTTTGAACTCTGAACAAAGAAGCTAACAGAATGGCAAATAGAGGATGTCTATTAGCTCAAGGCTTTTTGTCAAGGAATGATGAACCAACAGAAAGGCATCCAATCCCTGAACAGAGAAGACCATCAGTGCAAGGTTAGGGCAACCAATGTTTCACTCATGTCTTTGTCTCCATGAATGCCCAAAGCTTGGCGCAGGTAGCACATCTGAAATCCATATGAATGCTGAAGATAAATGTTGATACAAGGCCCTGTTCCATGTTCAGAAACGTTGGTTAAATGACAAGAATTGCAGATGAGGCACGACATTGACTCAACACTGCTACAGCAGCATAAAAATACCCTTCCATTAGGCTAGACACAACTAGCGCGATCATCTCTCAAGCATATATCTCTAAAATAGTAAAAAAATGAATCGGCTCAACAGTGTTTTCACAAGCAGAGAATCCAGTTTGACAAGTTGTTGGAATCGATATTGGCATTGTCAAGCTTGCCTTATCCTGCCAGAGAAAAGATGATCAGGACCCTTAGGTGTCTCCCCTGTATCCTTAGCTCTCGAAGTGCTAATCATGCATTTCTAAGTAAATCAATTGTATCAGTGAAGGCCCATCGGATAAAACCACTTTTTACCATTACTAAATCGCCAGGAACATAGAGTTGAAGCCTAATGTAATAGGGTTTGTTTGGCCCAGGCCCAACCTTTCTTCTTAATAATATCAACCGTTCTTGTAAAAAAAAAAAACTTCAATACCAATTTCAAACATTAGATATGTATATCACCTCTACTCTTTGTTTCTAATGATTTATATTAAATTCCTAGGATACAATCTCGAAACGGATTTAAAGATCATACAAGTTGATCCTCTTCATCCCTTAGAAATAAAGCTTTAAGACTACTAGTGTACCTTTGACATAAGTCTACATCCCTCTCCCTTAAACCAACGACCTTCCAAGTAAGCCATCTCTACTACCAAAATATGACCCTACTCTAGCTAACTATCTAAGATACAACATAAAATCCCCTAGCTTTTAGAGCTTATATCATATGAGATGCTAGTTTGTGCTTTAATCCCCACTTCTATTTTAGGTGTATAAACAAATGTGTGCCTTGTTTCCCTTTCCCATGTGTTAAACCAACCAATTTCCAATTACCAAAGGAAAAGTTGGAGAACTATTTTCCAAAGGAAATCATTTTATAAGTCTCCTAACCCGTTCCTTCATAAAGTCAGGGGAACTATATTTATCTCTAATGAAACTTGTGCCCACAAACCCTCACCTTGAACTAATATCCAAACATTATTTATTGCATATTTTTTGAAAATAGAAATATATTCTTTAAGCCCTAGCCCCCTTAATCCTTTGGGATTACAAGTTTCTTCCAAGAGACTAGAGAATGCATTTTCTAACTTGATCCCCTAACCAAATGAATCTATAACATAATCTTCTAATTGATTCAGAACACCATTTGGAATCCATGCAAGCAACATCTAGTACACTAGAATTGCTTCTAATATAGTTTTTACCAATTCCAAACACCCCCTTATAAAAAGCTAATTGCTACACCATAGGTCTTTTTTTCCTCCACTTTTTCAATTATTCATTCTCAATCTCATTTTTTATACATATTGGCATTGAGATGGAATCCCAAATATTTCAGATCGGTCTCTCACTCAATGAGGTCGAAAGGGAATCTATGGATAAGTGATAATATTCATTTCCATCTTAGAGATATAGTAAAGTGATGTCGTCTATTTTGCAATATTTATTATCATTCTTGATCCAAGTTAGAAATAAAAGTGTCCTTGAAAAAGCTCAAAAATAAAAGTCATCATATTGAAATGAAACTAGGATCAGATCGTATTTCTCGTTGTCTTGATTCCAACGGTGTGGACAACACTTAAATCAGAGTTCGTATGCTCAGGATATAGTTGATCAAAGTTCTGGTCAAACTAAGCCAAGTGGCACTCACTAACTAGGCAACAATTTGGCGATGGGATGGTGCACGGAAAATAGTGATCGGAAAGGGTGAATTTATCGCCTCCTCAATTCGTCCAGCAACCCTTAAAATCTGGTGGAAATTTTTTAACTATATTGCTATTAAAAATTTAAAA
>APFE031576420.1:11495-31983 GCA_000404065.3 Pinus taeda
CCTCTGTAGCAGCAACATACTCTGCTTCTATTGTTGAAAGTGCAACAACACTTTGGATTTTTGAAACCCAACTGACAGATGTTCCACCAATAGTAAATACATATCCTGTAGTGCTCCTCCTGTTATCTCTGTCACCTACCATATCTGCATCAACATATCCCTGTAGAGAAATGGTTGAACCACCAAAGCATAATGCTTGATTTGTAGTACCTTTCAAATATCTGAGAATCCATTTCACTGCCCTCCAATGTTCCTTTCCTGGATTTTTCATGTACCTACTTACAACTCCCACTGCATGTGCAATATCAGGCCTTGTGCAAACCATTGTGTAGATTAAGCTTCCAACTGCTGATGTGTATGGATATTTAGACATATAATCCATGTCTTCTTGGGTCTTTGGGCACATTTCCTTACTAAGTTTGAAATGGCTAGTAAAAGGTGTACTAACTGGTTTTGCATTGTGCATATTAAATCTTTTCAACACCTTTTGTATGTACTCATTCTGAGACAATGTTAATTTATGATTTTTTCTGTCTCTAGTTATTCTCATACTAAAGAGCCTGTTTTAAGCCATACAAGTTCTTCTTCAACCTGCACACTAGTTTCTCCTTCCCTTTCACTTCATATCCTTGTCGCTGCTACATAAATATCTCTTCCTCCAAATCCCCATGGAGAAAGGTTGTCTTTACATCTAACTTCTCAAGATGCAAATCTTTAGCTGCTACTAGACTTAAAATAGTTCTGATTGAAGTCATTTTAACAATAGGAGAAAATATTTCATTAAAATCAATACCTTTCTTCTATGCAAACCCCTTCACCACACATCTAGCTTTGTACCTCTGTTTTCCTCCATCTTCTTCCTTCAACCTATAAACACATTTATTCTTCAATGTAGTTTTCCCTGCAAGCAACCTGACTAAGTCCCAAGTCTAGCTATGCATTAAGGAGTCCATCTCTTCTTCCATGGCTACCTCCCACTTCTTCCTGCTTTTAACCTACATTGCTTCTTCATAACATTCGGGTTCACCAGAATCAATCAACAATAAATAATATAATGAAGGAGAGTATCATTTAGGGGGTCGCCTTATCCTGGTAGATCTTCTAATACCACTTTCAGGTGTTTGGGGTGCCTATTGCTATTGTGGTGGTTGTTGTTGTTGTGGTTGTTGATTATTATTATTTTCAAGCACCTTTACTTTTTCAGTAATTTCATCAAGAGCTGTGTATTCTTTGTTTTCTTTTTCCTTTTTATTTTCCTACAATTGTTTCTTATACAAGACCTAAATCATTGAATATTACATCTCTACTCCTAATGATTTTGTGATTTTCGTAATCGTATAAGCGATAACCAAAATAATTAACACCATATCCAATAAAGGTACATTTCTTTGACTTTGCTTCAAGCTTTGTTCTATTTTCTTTATCAATATGGAAAAAGGCCTCACAACCAAAAGGTTTTAAAAAAGAGTAGTTTACCTTTTTACCTGTCCATGCTTCCTCTGGAACACCACCATCCAAGGAACTTGAAGGCAGTCTATTTATTAGATAAAACAGTAGCATCTACAACATTTGCCCAAAACTATAAAGGCAATCCTACATGCAATCCCATGCACCTTGCATGCTCCATGATTGTTCTGTTCATCCTTTTTGACACACCATTTTCTTGTGGTGTTCTTGCAACTGTCTTTTCTCTGTGAATTCCATGCTTTGAACAGTACCTATCAAACTCTTTGTTGCAATATTCACCTCCATTGTCTGATCTAAGACACTTCAATTTCTTTCCTGTCTCAATCTCAACCAAAGCTTTCCATTTCTTGAAAGTAACAAACACATCAGATTTATTCTTAATACAATAAATCCAAGTTTCTCTAGTTGCATCATCAATAAAAGTAACATAATAATGAGAGCCACCAAGAGATAATACCTGAGCAAGTTCCCGTACATCTGTATGCACAAGCTCTATTTTTTCACTCTTCTTTTCTTTCCCAACTTTGAGAAATCTGACTCTCTTCTGTTTTCCATAAATACAATTCTCACAGAAGTCCAAATCAACATTCTTCAAACCCGATAACAAGTTCCTTGAGTGAAGAATCTTCATCCCCTTTTCACTCATGTGTTCGAGCCTATGATGCCATAATTTCGCATCTACTCCTTTGGAAATTAAAGCATTAACAAAGTTAGAACTACCATTGCATAAATACAATGTACCAAGCTTTTCTCTTTTTGCTATTACCAGGGCTCCTTTGATGACCTTCCAAGCTTTATCTGTGAAAGTTGTCACACAACCTTCACCACCTAACTGCCCTGTTGAAATCAGATTTTTCTTTAGATCTAGAACATGCCTTACCTCCTTTAGTATCCATTGGTTTCCATTCTGTTGTTTTACAAGAACCTTACCCATTCGAACAATCTTACAAGTTATATCATCACCCAAACAAACTTCTCCAAAATCTCCTTGAACATAGTCATGAAAGTATTTTTTATTAGGTGTGTAATGGAATGAGGCCCTTCAATCTACCACCCAGGAATCAGTAATATTTTCGAAAGAAAGAATCAAAGCATCTTGTAACACCTCACCTGTCACATTTGCTTCATGATTGTTTTGTGCATCTCCTTCTTTTCCCTTCTAAGATCTACAGTCTATCTTTAGGTGTCCTTTCTTTCTACATTCCAGCACACTATCCCTGATCTAGACTTGGATCTACCTCTCCTTGATTTACTGCGATATCCTGAGCTCTTTCCTCTTTCCATTTTTCTTCCCCTAGACTCTGCACTCAAAGCATTACCTAATGTCTCACCGAAGATTTTTCGTTGCATTTCCTTGTTAAGGATAGCACCGACAACATCATCAAACTTTAAAGTACTAGATCTAGAAGCAGAGTTACTAATGGTCATTACTAAACCATTCCAACTTTCCAGTAATGAGCACAAGAATAACAAATCTCTAACTTCATCGTCAGAGTTTACCCCTACAGAACATAACTGACTTGTAATAGTATTAAAATCATTTAAATGGTCTGCAACAGATCCACATTCTGACATCTTCATATTAAATAACTGTCTCATAAGAAATGCCTTGTTTGAGGCTGAGGGTTTTTCATATAGTTTCTCCAACACCTTAATCAAACCCTCTGTCATTGTTTCCTTCGAAATGTTGAAGGCGACCGATGCTGCGAGGCACAACCGTACTGTTCTGAGTGCCTTTCTATCAAGAAGGTTCCATTCTTCATCTATCATACCTATCGGCATCTTTGTTTTTCCACCCAATGGTAGGTATAGATCTTTCTGATATAGATAATATTCCATCTGCATCTTCCACAGTGAGAAGTTTTGGCCGTTAAATTTCTCTACCCTAAACTTACCATCTTCCGCCATTGCTCCCACTCGAATGAGGAACCCTTCTTTCCTACGAGTTTATCAGCCAAATAGACCTTCGACTCCGATATCAGTTGTTAGAAAATTATATATTACCAGCAATGGAACACATAAAATATTGCATAAATATAAACATAGAAAACGCATAAAACAAGAGAGACACGGATATAGGTGGTTCACCTAGTTTGGGCTTCGTCCACCACAAACAGCCAGTCCTTCCTTTCCATTATCCAGTAAAATGAAGAAACACAAGCTACAACATGTCCGTTATAATATCCTTTGTCTTCTCTCACAGTCTCACCTCTCTATTTCTCGCTCAGAGAATACACATATATTACATAGCCTCAATACAATGCCCTCATATGAAGAGAGGGGTTGCCTTCTAGGGCAAAAAAAAAACCCTAAACTAAACATAAATTTTACCGTCAGATCATCCACCTAATGAATGACCCAGATTAACTAGAAATTACTATACTTTTACAAGGCAATTTTACATCTATTTTTAGCTTTGGGGGCGCTACCCCCGAACCCCCACTAGGGGACCACTAACTCTCGGACCCCCCAAACAGGGGGGATCAACCTCCCAAGACCCTTGCGGGGGGGACAAGTCCACCCCACACCCCCCCGCGTGGAGGGGTGTACAAACTTCCTAGGGTATACATCTAGCTGAAACAAAGACCTCTGAACAATCATGATCCACATCCAACATAACATACTCACTCAGTCATATTCTCACTCAGTCATCAATACATAAGAAAACACCACATACTTTATCCCTGCTCAACGGACTAGCAAAATAGACAACAACACGCCCACTTACTTTACAAGGAATTATTATGATATTTCTCTACAAAATACAATCTCAACCAATATATGTGATCCCTAGCATATAAATTATAGGAGCAACCTGACTATAAAGATCTCATGGAAATGATGTAATGAGAATACGTAACTACATAACTTCGTTGAACTACAAACTCATTAACAACATGAAAACTATTCATAGACATGGCAACACTACTCATTTATCCTCAACATCTCTCTAACCTGCAATACAAAACTTATTCATACAATTCTATCCTCAACAGTGTCATAAGGGCATAAAAAAAAAATATAACATTAGCAGTAGTAGACAAAACTCATATAGGTCATCAATCAATTTGCACAGGTAAATATCATTGAAACTGTAAATGTTTCATGACTTACCTAACATTAACCTATAGGATGTGATGCTATAATCACACAACATCATTGTGTTTGGACATTCATAACAATCACCCAAATTTCGAGATTGATCCAATGTTACATCACATACACATCATTCTTCAATGGTTCCTCATGCATTGATCCACCAATGTTACCACAAAATGATTCCTCACGTGCTCAAAACTGCACATGCCTAACACTCTATCGATTGAAGCACTAGACGCATACAATTAATCATACATATTTTCATCCAACCTCAAATCATGACATAGAAAATCAATAATCGATCCACTATACTTTGTCAATAGTAAAAAAAACTCAATCCATCATTAAGCTAAACGCATTGCTCATATTGGCTAACAATCTAGTCAACTAAATAGGTAACTCACACATGGAAGACTCAACACTCAGGTGTCTCTATTGATATACAACTTCTGATTAATTTGCTAGAGGTGATTACATTGCCATGTGAAACTCTCATAGTCTAACCTCTCATTGATCAACAACACAACAATTTAACTTATTGCCTAATTATCAGTTTGGACTAGATTAAGTGATTAACCACTATGTTTCATTGTGATTTGGTGACCATACCAAATGAATTTGATGTGTTGCACAATGTTCAATGCACTATAGGCTCACTCAATGCTTAGACATAATGAATTCGACCTTTAAACACTGTGTCTAAAAAAACCTTGTTCCAACCACAACCAACGTTATTTAAAACTCATTTGCTAATTAACAAATAGGACTATACACAAACACTTAATTATGTTCCATAACATCTTGAATACCATATCAATCAATATGCAAAAGGCTATATCGAACACATCCAAATCCATGGTAAAATCGTTGGTAAAACCTTATGGTGTTTATTTTTCATCCTATAGGATGCATCTACAAGTATTCGATAGCTATCTACAAGTATTCAATAGCTAATATAGGCTATGGACACTAGGATTCCATCGTAGACCTGGTTTGTAAAGTCTGCAACTGGCAATTGTCCATTTTTATTGTGTGTCTATAACCTAAATGAGGAAAACTCAAAATCTTCTGCCTAGATCTACAATCATTCGTTTAAGTCTTCTGCAAGCACCATGTGAGGGACATGTACACCTCCAAAACACATTAGGGCTATCTATACAATCATCATTCAAGCACTCAATTATTGACATCAATGCACGGGTTGGTTCATTTTTCACTGTTGACATCAATTCCAACACCATGATGCTAACAATCTGTCCCTTTGGTATTGATGGCAACACCATATCCACATCACCAACCGATCCTCTATGCTATTTGGCATGTTCTACGTTGGTTGGACTCATTTCCCATCAGTGGTTGGTCTCATTCTCCCCCTTTGACATCAATGGAAAAGGGTGACCCGATTTCCTAGAAGACGATGTTGACATCAATTTCTTTATTATAACATACTTTACAACTATAACCAGCTATAACATTTTTGCAAGGTAGAAAATTTAACCAAGGAAATTAGTTGTCCACCCTTGTAGCATGCAAGCAATATGATATCACGCCAACAGTTATGGACATGTGCTCATGCTCCCTTTGAACATGTGTTATCACTACAATCAACTCTTAACACTATTGTGCAATAAATTTTGTTGTTGCTTATGCCTCCTTCCCACATGCAATAGACTACACAAACTAGACCAACTACTCACAACTAACCATGACCCAATAATAAAAGAAATGGCAATGCATAGCCTAATAATGAATTTAGAATACTACATCTTTCCACTCAAGGTGCATACATGGCTAAAAAAAAGTGACAAATGACTTGATCCTATGCATAGATAAATAAGGGCCTCTCAACCAATCTTTCCAAATGCTAAACAAGTACATGCATGGCTAATTTTTATGCTTTTCACACATTATTACAACATATATATTTGTAATAACAAAAATATGCAACCCTTGAAACCCTAACTTCCATGCATGACTCTATGAATATCTCCCCCTGATCCCATGTACCTTCCAACATTCATGTTGATCCTGTGGACCCAATCTTGCATTTAGTCTCTTCATCATAATTTTTTTTTTGCAACTGATCTTCAATGTTTCTCCATGCTTCTTGTGCAACTATCATATGGTCTCCCTGAGATCATGCATTCTTTTGTAATCCTACTTGTCAATAAATATGAGAATAATGGATTGAATTGGGAACTAAATTCTCTTACCTAGAACCTAAAGGAAAAGAGATTGTCATTTATCTCATACTTTTACATGCTCTTCCCTTCAACATGTACACATTATCTGGGGTCTTGATTTGTTTTCCTACCACTCTTTTTGACCTTTCTTTTCTGATGCGACAATGTTTAGAGTTGAAGATTACTTCTTTGCCTCCATCAACTATCTAAGTAATTTTCAAGATGTTATGCCTTAAGCCTTCAACCAACAACACATCAATTTCATTTTTCTTCTTATCACCAATATTGTCCTTACCTTTTCACAAAACTTTGGCTGGAACATCATCTTGAAGAATAACATGGCCATGTTTGGATTTCTTTATGGAAAGGAATTTTCTCTTGTCCCTTGAAATATGACGGGAACATATGCTATCTATGTACCATTTATCATCTTCATCAAATGTGCATAGAGAAATGCCAAACTTCACTTGTTTCTCCTCTTTCTTCTTCCACCTCTTGGTAGGCTACTTTCTAGTATATGCATTCTCCTCTAACTTTGTGCTAGGTGTACTCTAGGTAAGATGCTCATTTTCCCTAATTTTCCTTGAGAAACCAAACATATTATAGTCTCTAACCATGTGATCAATATTGTCTCAAATGTAGCATCTCACATGACCAAGACATGAGGAAAAGAGATCAAATCTTCTATTGTTCATATCAAACTTCTACCTTTCATTGATCATACTTCCACTCCATACATGAGATATTCGATGAATTTTATTATGGAAAAATAGGTTACAAGAGAAGCAATAACCATGAAATGCATTAGTATACTTGAATACTATTTATCTCCTTTGTTTCCCAAACTAATACATACTTTGCTCATAAGATCTGAACAAGTCACTTCTACTATTGGCTACAAGATGTTCATAAATATGACAGATGTAGCATTCAACCTCATTCATCAAAGGATTAAAGGGGTTGTTATTTATCCTTTGAAATATGTCATACTCTTCTCTTGGGGTGAATGGTCTTCTAGTCATAGGTGGTCCTCTTGGTACATTTCTTAGAGTGATCAACAACATGGCCATTTAGCTTATTATCCGACAATTGTTTTGGACCAAATCAAGTGATTAATCATTTTGTTCCACTATGACTTGGTGATCAAATCAAATGCATTAAATGCATTCCATAACGTTCAATGCACTACAAGGTCACTAAATGCTCAAAATAACACACTCCACGTGTAAACATTATGTATCTAAAAAATCTTATTCAAACCATAGACAATGCTATTTAAAACTTGTTTTCCAATTACCAAATCAGACCATATCCACATGATTAATTACATCCCATGACATATTGTAGACTGTATCAATAACTATGATGAAGACAATATCAAACACATCCAAAACCATGGGCAAATCATTGGTAGAAGCTCGTAGTATTTATTTAACATCCTACAAGACATGTTCATAGGTATTCCATAGCTAATTGGGGTTGTAAACGTAGGTATTCCACTGGAATTTTGGGCTATAAAGTTTGCAAATGCCAATTTTCCATGTTTAAGGTGTGTACGTAACTTAAATGAAGGAAAAAAAATAATGTTTTTCTGCCCAAAGCTACAATCAATGTTTCTATTCTTATGCAACCACCATTCTAGAGACATGTACACCTCTATAACACCTCAACACTTTAAATCTGCAATTAATATATCATCATGCAAGCACTCAACTGTTGACATCAATGGAAAAGCTCACTCACTTTCCACCGTTGACATCAATGTCGACATCATTTTTCCAACAAAGGGGACCACCCTCTGCATATCAACTTGAATGAAGTCTAGTAAAGTATAGATAGTATTACCCCTATTACTAGCAGGCCCATGTTCTTAACAATTAGGTGCATTCAAGTTGAATTAACTTAGATCCATCATAACCCAAGACCTATAAAGTGTTAGGATGATCAAAATTATAGAACTATTTGAGTGTAAACCTAAATGTGTTTGAGTGTAGAACTTGAAAAAAATTGTCACCTCAAAAGCTTTAATCCTTTAATAACTTAGGGATTGAAATGAATTTATGCCACCTTTCATTAAATTATAGATTGTTATAATATTCTTCTGAACAATTAATATTTTTTCAACTTGTTTTTTAAAATTATAAATATGTAATAAATAAATTATAATATAATAATACCCTAATCTTTTTTGAATTAGCTTTACACTAATTTTAGTTATAATAAATAGAATGATAAGATTGTTCATATTTTTCCAACTTGTTTTTTTAAAATTATAAATATGTAATAAATAAATTATAATATAATAATACCCTAATCTTTTTTAAATTAGCTTTACTAATTTTAGTTATAATAAATAGAATGCTAAGATAAGTAAAGGATGTTTTAAGTTTTTGTTCTTTATGTGCTTAATTTCAAATCCCACCATACATATAAATAACGTTTTCAATATCTATTTTCTTGGTAGTAAAAATATTTCATTCCTTTCATTTTTCTTTTGTGTGTTTAATGTTTTATTGTAAAAATACTTTGATGGGATGGATATATATTAATATTATAGCAATATACGCTTCACTCCAAAGTGCATAAGTTGGAAATAAACACAAAAGAATGGATGTATTCTAGATTCAAGATAAGTATTTGTAGGGATCACGGGTTTCACTCAATAAACTTCTCTATCACGTATTTAACACCCTACCAATATGAACCAAATACATCTTCCCAATTTTAAAAGCCTCTATTTCTCCTAGATATTTTAGGTATCCATTTTTTTGTTAACATTTTTATAGGGTAAAATAATGAAGATGGGTTAAACTTTTGGGCCAAATGTGTAGATGAAAAAGGTTCTTCATGCTATCAAATTGAAGCTCTCAAAATTCACGTAAGCACTATGAATTTTTATTTGGAGTAAAAAGAAAAATTGTGGAGAATTATGTTACTGTCCTAATGATAGTTTTTTCAAAAATGTTTAGCACCGTATAATGTGTCAATTTTCCATTAAAGGAAATGGTTTTCCTTGCAAATTTTAACACATGCTAAGAGGTATGTGTGTGTTTAGGTAGCATAACATAGTCTAAAAAGTGTAATTTTTAATTTCTAGTATGTATATATATGGGCATAGTCGACATCGAGAGGGTGAAGTTTTTTATATTAAAAATTTATTGCTTTATGCAAAATTATTTTTTTATTATTTTTCAAAGTTGGTGAAGTAATATTTCAATTGAATTTTACATAAACAAGTGTTCACCTAAGGTTTTATTCAACCATTTAAATAAATTTAAAAACTAAGAGTACCCTTTTGAATAGGACTCGTAAACAAAGACAGCGATATTTTTTGAAATATTTTTGTTGTGTATATTTTATGATATTGATTCTTTATTCAACTTCTTTAAAAATGTTCAAAAAAATCAAGAGTTGTGTTTAAAAGAAATTAGTTAAAAAAATATAATATGAATTCAAAATGTCAAATTCATATGCCATTGGATAGAGCGTTTCTTCCTGAATCGAACATGATCAACTCTGCCACTTAAAGACAAATTTTCCTTGGAGTTCGCTAGGTTACAAAATGGTGTTGCAAAGAAATGTACAAATGAGGACTGAATGGATATTCACATTTCAAATAGCTCCATCGAACTATCATAATTATCTTAAAATTTTGAAAAAAAAAACAAGGTCTTTCAATACTTGTCTATAAACAAATTATAAAATTTATTTTTCTCACAAAAATATTTTTTAAATATTCCAGAATATAATCTAAACTCTATTTTTCCTTAATTATAAATAAAAAATTTTATTTTATTTACCAAAAATTATAATAATATATTGGATAATTTTTCTGTAAAATATTTTAAGTTATTTTTTCATTTTGGAATTTCTTAAAAATGCATAATTTGATTATTTTTTTTTTATTTTAAATATAGCAATTCTTATATTTAATTATTTTATAATTTTTTTATGTATAATTTTTCAGGTGAAATTAAATCAAATTATTAATAAATAAATAAATAAAAATACAAACAAACTAAACTTAGATTTTTATAATATTATTATTTAAAAATAATTTCAGATACACATTTAAATGTAGATCACTCAAATTCAAATTAGTCAAATAATGTTTTAAAATTAATGATTTCGTTATGTTTTTATTATTTAAAAAATATATATTGTAAACCTAAGTTAGAGTAAAAAATTCTATATATACTTTGCACTTATGTATACTAAAGACAAAATTGAGTGGAATCACATTTGTTAAGAGATCTATAACCATATATAGGATTGCATCCATTACAACTATATTAATTATAACTTACAACAAATACAACTATGTTAATTATTACTACACTCATTTCTTTTCCTAAGCAAATGGGTATAATCGCCTCTCTATCTATCTACTATCTATCTATCATCTATAATATTTATAAATTAATAGGATGAATTAAAAATATGATAAGGAGGTAATATTATAGAAGTATATAATTTTTCAACAAGTCATTCACATTTTTAGCTACATGATTCATATAAAAAATTTATAAATTTATGTAAAATCCAAAAATATTTTTTCTATATTAATCAATTTAATATCAAATTGTTGATAATAATGTAAAATCATAATTAAAAACGTAATTTTAAGTGCAAATTTAAAAATTTAAGGCATATAAGTATATGTTCAATGCAGTGATAGAATCATTTTTCAAATTTATACACCAAAAGACTAGAAATGCAATGAGAAATTAATTCACACTATTGTTAATTACCTATTCAAATATACTTAGTAAATAAATTTATATTTTTTTTAACTATCAAATACTTACAATTTTAAATTTTGCATATCATTATTGATATTTACATAAATGTTAAAATTTCTAGCTTTAAGGCTCGATGGAGTTTTAGGGCTTGATCAAGCCATAAAGCTCAATCATCTCCTAACCTAGGGATACACATGAGCTTGATCGAGAGTTATTTTTATTGCTCAATCAAGCTTCTTTTTTAGCGATCAAGGAGCTCGATGGATACATCATTTTTTCCACCCAAACACACCCTCTCTCACCAAAAGGTATAAGCCACCTCCGTGCTTTCACCCTATACCACTTTATATTTTTTCATTAACTTTGAGCTCCATTTTTTATACCCAGCAATATAAAAACACTTTACCCCTTATATATCTCAATATATTATGTCTTTTTTTCTTCAATATATATCCCCAATATAAACTTATATGGCATTGCTTCTCTAATAAATTTTTATAGTAAGAGTAAATTTATTCAACCATTTTATCACTTATAAATAAAAAAAACCATTCTATAACCTAAAAGAAACTTGAAAATAATTAACACGTACATGTGTAATGTCAATTTAAGAAATACAAAACAAGAAAGGAATATCCCTTCCACCTTAAAATGTAAAGTCAAGTACTCACTTCTCTAAATACAAAAGTCCCAACTTAGTATAATGCTAAATTGACATATGTTACCTTCATGGTTTTGTTACTTCTTATTTTGGTGACCAACACTAGTAGAAAAGCATCAATAAATCACTAAAAGAACCACTAAAAGTTGCATGTAAATGATTGATGGGTAACATGATTGTTAGTAGTTTATTGTTAGTAATTAATCACATGAACACATTTATCAATAACCCAAGTTTAGTCATTTATGGATTGTATTGATTAATCAATTCGGTAGTATATTTAGTCATTCAATGTTGTTAAATCGTCATTTATTTAGTTAGGCTAATAATTAATTGTGTCAATTTGTAGTATATTTAATCATTTTTATTCAATGATTATATTTGAGTCATTTTTATTATATTACTTTTTCGATTGGTAGTATATTTTGTCCTTTTTATTGACCGATTTCCATCCATTTGTAGCAAATCTAGCCATTTTAATTTTTAATTGTTATTATTTGGTAGTTTATTTCTTTTTGTTCACTAAATTCTTTCAACCAGTGGCATAATGATACATTGTTTATTAATTACATAATCATTATAAATAGTAGTAAATTTTCATTCATACGATATGAATAATGTATTAAACACTATAAATTATATAAGGTAGAAATAAACCTTTTATTAAACTTGAATTAAAACATATAAACAAATAAAAATATTTCATTTGCAAACAAGCTATATCATAATAAAAGTTAAATAATTGATTTAAACAATGTTAGTGACTTAAATAGAACTATATCGAGTTCAAGTTTTGTTTTGTTAGAAGTCACGAAAAACCATAGTTTTCATGTTGATTTTGAAATATGTTGATGGGTCATCAACTCCGTTTACATTTTTTTTTAAATGTTAATAATTTTCAAGATGTAGCATGATACACAATCTTTTGGGATTATTTTTGACACTTTAAATTTTCTAATATATTAAATATGGATAAATCTGTTAAATTGTTGGCTATTTTCATGTGATTTTGAAAAGCTGTGATGCAACATCAACCTTATTTTTTGCTAGGACATATTTTGGACACTTCAAATTTTCTTTTGTCTTAAGTATGCACAAGTTTTTTAAAATGTTGATTATATATCATTTTCAAGTTGTACTCTTCTTATTTTCCCCGTGAGATGTTTGGTTTTTAAGGGTTTTTCATGTTTGTATTTGTTTTCCTTGCAATATTTTTTTGTCATAAAAATTTTCATATTCTTACAATTAAAAAAATAATAATAAATTTTAATAGCTTGAAGTTATGTTTTTTATATATTATCTATAGTTAATTAATAAGTAAAACACATCTAGATAATTTCACTAAAAAATAATTTAACATTTGACAAAAAATACACCATTTGCAATAAATATAATTAAAAAATACCAAATAATAAAATTAATAACATAAAGTTATGATTTTTTATATAGTTATGTATACTTAATTAATAGTTCCAAACACCTAAAATAATTGTCACTAAAAAAATAATTTAAATGTTTGACAAAAGATGCACATTTTGCATCTAAATGTAATTAAAAATTACAAGTTACAAGACCTTTTCATTAAAATTGTCATGACAACTACAAGTTTCTAATACAAAAAATTGAACATAAAGAATTGAAAAAATAACAAATTTTATGAAAGTTATTTCCAATGGAATAATATTTAAAGTTTTTTATTTCTTCTAAAAATTATATTTATTAATTCAAGTAAAAAAAAAACATTAAAAGTTTTCGAACCAGAAAAATGATTTTAAATGACAAAAATAATAAAAAAATTAAAACATTTAAACAAAAATTCGAAAAAAAAGAAAAAAGAAAAGAAAAAAAGACTATAGAGATAAAATGCAATTTATAAAATATATATGTTAAAAAATAACATTTAAAAAAAAAAAAAAACAAACAAAAAAAAAATAAAATAAATGAAAAAATAAAAATAAAAAAAAATTACTAAATTATAAATAAAATAACATATTATAAACTAATTAACAAAAAAAACTAAAAAATTAAACATTAGTTTTATTTTTTTAAAACAATCTACTTTTTTTTATTATATAATTTTTTGGCCCGAGTGGGACTACAGTAGATTTCCATAATTAACGATGGATTTTTTTGACATAACATGTCTTATTGATTATGGGAATCAACGAGAATCCCATCCAAGCACCAAGAGCCACTGAAAAGCCCTTTTAGAGTGACACATTGCAATAGCAGGCCCTTATCTACAATCCTTGGTGCCTCAATAGGGATTGCCTATATATAAAATTAATAGCTTGAAGTTGTGATTTTTTATATATTTATGTATTGATCTAAAAATGGGGCACATAGGCTTCTTGTCTAACTTGCAAGAGCCTCTCTCACTTCCAAAGCTTAAATATTCTCAATTCTTATTGATTAACAAATGCAGAATTGATAATATGTGCTTGAAGATAAGTTGTATGTTGGTATTTATTTTAAATTGTTTATGTACTTTAAAATCTATTGTTTATGCTGATATAACACATACATATAACAATAAACTATGCAGCAGTAAAAACAAACACATAAAACAACAATTTAATAAGGAGTTCACCCAAAACTCTCGGGCTACATCTCCTTGTGGTTTAGTCAACTCGATTAGGCTCTCTGGGATTATGACAAGGTCCTTTTACAAGCTCTTGGCTCAACTCCACTATTTTACACAAGAATAATGGGCTCAGAACACCATCTGTCCTTGGCTCTAAAGCTCTCGACTTTCTGGCTCTAGCTCTCACTCTGGCTCTTTGGCTCTGGCTTCTTTGGCTTGGCGCAGTGGCTTTCTGCAACCTTCAATTTTCTGGCTTTTGACTTGAACTCTAAGTGAACCCAAAGTCTCCGTTAGCTACTTTGCCCAGTGGCTTTTTGGTTGTGCCTACTTCTACCTTTTGACTTCGATTTTTGCACTACTGTCTCAGCACCCCCTTTTGTCTCTGTGATTTTATGGCTTTAAGCCAATTGGCTCTATCTGTTCATTTCCTCTTCTGGGCTCTCTACCTCTATCTGCTCAAATCCCCCCTCTGAGCATTAGCAATCATTGCCAAACACCTTCAGGAATGTTGGCCACCTTCAAAAATACATTAAAATACTAAAAACATCACAAAATGGATTTATGGTGGACTTGAAATGTTATGCATTTGCATCTATAAACCCTTTTGGGTCTTGATTCACCGCTTATCACATCGCATATGTGTTTTGGGTAAAATCCCAAATACACGTGAAAATATGAATTCCCGGACCTGAAATTTTATACAATCAGGCTTTGAAAACTTATCAGGTATGGCCTTTTTATCGGCATTGAGGGTCATCGATTGCCAATTTTCGATATCAGCGATCACAATGTCGCTCGGCCCGGGGTTCTATGCATCACCGACACCGATTTGCTGATCCGATCATTGGTGTATCGCATGATCAGCGATTGGTGAATCACGTGATCGCAATTGCCAGATCCAAGGTCCTGATATCATACACATGTTTCCTACTGATCCGATTGATCAGATTGGAGGATTGGAATTTCCTCTGCCTCCGCTTAAATCCAACCTTTGCCTTTATCCGATGCGATTTCCATTTTTAAGGGTTTTTTTTGCCCTTTTTAGGGGTTTTTCCCTCCTTTTCCAAAGAAACAAGGCATCTTCTTCATGTGATAACCTCTGCATCCTAAGTCCATTTTAGCCCATTCAAGTTGTGGTAGATTTAGAATGGAAAGATCTCTGCTATGGGGCTATTTCTAGTAACTTCCTTGGACTTTCATTTTCCTTTGTGAGGAATACTTAGACTTAGGAGTCTATCCAAAATCCATTTTGGATCACGCCTTCCCACTAAAAGAACCTTTAGTCTCCAAAAGACTGATATAATGATCTAAACAGTAAATGAGAGTAACAACACCCTCTTCTTTTACCTCCACACACTTGCCTTGCATAGTTCTTTTGAACCAAAGTCTCTAACCATTCCCTTCTTGGATGGGCTGGTCTTCCTGGGAAGAATTGTCTTCCTCTTGGCCTTGCTGCATAACTTCTACTAAAATAGTCATAGAAGGTGGTTTGAGATTCTTTGCCTTCATCATTGATCCAAGGTGGCTCAAGCAAATGTGAAATTCATCTACTCCACAAAAATTTCATTTCTATCTGTTTGACAAGTTTTCAACCACAACTATTAACAAAAACATAAACACAGACAATAACTACATGGATTAACTACTGCTTCAACAAAAGAAATAGATTTCATAGCTTATGAACATCTCCATGTCTTACATATGCATACAAATGATGGACTAGATAACAGGCCTACAAAGCATGCCTTTAAAAAAATGACCCTTCAAGTCAAGCATGTAGAAAAAGACCATTAGGACTCTTTTCAAAACATGAAACACTTCATTATTATCTCCATCTTGGAGACCAAGTTAACTTCTCCCAAGTCAAAATTGCATCAAATCAATCAACCGTATAAGTCAATTACTCATACATGTTCAAAATAAGGAAAATATCAACATCCCTATGTCCATGCACATCATTCTCATGCATGCATTTCATCCTTCAACTTTCACTTAAGTACACTGTACTTTCGAAGCTGAAATGAAATATAATTTTGTAGCAATAAAGTGAGTCTCCTACTCAACCTTTTCCATTCACCTTCTCGGTAAGAACCTGCAAATTGCATCTCATTAACAAAGAAATGCAAATAGATGCATCAATAGACATGCAACCTTAATTGGATAAGAACTCTAGCAATTTCTCACCAATCCCTTTCAAAGGTACTATCTTTGTCTCCACATCAGCATCAACATGTGAATCATCCTAAGACACATTAGTCATGGAATTTTCCTTTCCATTTCTGTCATCCTCTCTTTCCACTTTCTTCAGCTTTTGTGGAAGCATTGATGGATTCAAAGTCCAACATATTTCAGCAAGATGCCCTTGCTTATGGTAGTAAGTGCAACAGATGTGCATCCTCTTGGCCACATGATTTTCCTTGCCCAATGGACATTTGGCTTTTTTCTTCTTTTCCTTCAAAAGTTTCTTGTATGTGGCCATTCTCTTCTAACATCTAGAAACATGATAGTTATCCAAACCACAAAAGGAACATGAAATTCTCTTCCCATGCTTATGTGGAAATTTATCATGCTTTGCAAAATCAAAAGGAAGCTGATTAGAACCATATTTATACCTTTCTCTTTCACCTTTATTACCTTGATGAGGAGATGAAGAAAATGAAGAAGTGGATCCCTTTGGAACCCTATCAATTTCATCAAGGTTGTTACAGTCTCCCCAACTCTCTAGTTAAAGTGTGTGCTTTTGAACACCTGCATCCTACAAATGATGTTTCCCACTATTGCATTCCTCCTAAACACAATCTTCACACTCTGCAACGCAACTCCTTCTTGGATCTATTCTAATGGTATTCATGGCAGCTTTGGAACTCTCTCCAAAAGACTACCCATAGCCAAGACCCAAATACATATGCCTTTCCTCAACCATTATTGGTTCAACAATACCTTGTGCATGCTTTCCTAATCCTTTTCTTTCATAGCCCATCTTGGACATTAGCTTGGAACCTACGCCTCTAGTTTGTTTTTCAAAAGAACCAATATAAGTATTCTCAAAAGAATTTGAAAACAAACTGGAATGGTTTACCTCTTCTTCAAGCTAATACTTGACCAAGGCTTCTTTGGCAGCAAAGAGCTGTGACTCCAACTCATGCATCCTTTTCAGGTTCATATTTGCAATATGAAGTTGCCTCTCCATTTCCTGCAATTTGTCAGAAAGCAACTACTTCTCTTCCTCCACAGAATTTAACTACTCTCTAAGTATGTTGTTCTTCCTTCCATACTCATACATTTCTCTCACCATAACCATCATGATGAACAAGTCTTGCTTCATGTCTTCATCAAAGAATCTTGTGATAAAGGAGGTATTTGAGGATACACTTGAGAAAGTTGTCATTATGCCTTCAAACAAGATTAATAAGGAGCTTATTTTAGCAATCTTTTGCAGCAAACCTCTTGTGCTTCATGGATTTCTTTGACGTCCTTCAGGATAGAAGAATGCCTTCAGCCCTTCTTCCTACTTGTCCTTCCTTGACCGAGCTATCAATAGCATTCCCTTCACTTCTGCAAACTCGAACAATAGTCAGCCTGCAAACAAGCATACAATCAACCTCTGGCTGTTTAAACACTTTTTAGATAAGAAACCTTTGCTCTGTCAATCAAGCATTCTGATATAACCTCCTTTGAAGGTGGGTTTAATCAAACTTAAGCTCTGATACCAGCTGATCCAAAAATGGGGCACTTAGGCTTCTTGTCTAACTTGCAAGAACCTCTTCCACTTCCAAAGCTTAAATATTCCCAAGTCTTATTGATTAACCAATGCGGAATTGATAATATGTGCTTGAAGATAAGGTGTATGCTGGTATTTATTTTAAACTATTTATGTACTTTAGAATCTATTGTTTATGTTTATATAACACATACATGTAACAACAAACTATGCGACAGTAAAAACAAACACATAAAGCAACAATTTAATGAGGAGTTCACCCAAAACTCTTGGGCTACATCTCCTTGTGGTCTAGTCAACTCGACTAGGCTATTTGGGATTATGTCAAAGTCCTTTTACAAGCTCTTGACTCAACTCCACTATTTTACGCACGGACAATGGGCTCAAAACACCATCTCTCCTTGACTCTGAAGCTCTCGGCTTTCTGGCTCTAGCTCTCGCTCTGGCTCTTCCGCTCTGGCTTCTTTGACTTAGTTTCTACAACCTTCATCTCTCTGGATTTTCACTTGAATTCCAAGTGACCCCAAAGGCTCCCTCAGTTGCTCTGGGCAGCGATTTTTTGGCTTTGTCTACTTCTGCCTTTTGACTTCACTTTTTGTGCTTTTGTCTCAACACCCCCTTATATCTCTGCCATTCTGTGTCTTTAAGCCAATTGACGTTGTCTGTTCATTTCCTCTTCTAGGATTTCTACCTCTGTCCACTCAAATCCCCCCTCTAAGCATTAGCAATCATTGCCAAATGCCTTCAGGGATGGTGGTCACCTATTCTGTAAGGTTTTTGGACCATCGGTGCCTTTGAAATCCCAAAAATGGTCGTTCTCTATTTGCACAGAGAATACATAGAAAACCTATAAAAATCCACCCAAATGTAATCTATTGGACTTCAAAAATCATTATTTCTGCCTTATATCCTTTCAGATCTGTCTTTGGGTGTCATCGTAAGTAATCGTTGATCAACGGCTATTATTTATTTATGGTGGCTAACACACACGGGGATTACCCACCCCAAAAGGGTGGTTTTCTCTCCCCAACACCTAGCCAAGTGACAACCACTGTATAGTCTCAGGTGGAGTCCAACCAAAACCACTTATGACATGCGGCTCGCCCGAAATCCAGCTCGTTTCGTGGTTTCCCTTTTTATTTGAAAAATACATTAAAACACTGATAACATCGCAAAATGGCTTTATGGTGGACTTGAAATGCTATGCATTTGCATCTATAAACCCTTTTGGGTCGAGATTCACCGCTTATCGCATCACATATGTGTTTTGGGTAAAACAACAAATACACATGAAAATCCGAATTCCCAGACCTGAAATTTTATATAATCGGACTTTCAAAACTTATCGGGTCCAGCCTTTTTATTAGCATCGGGGGTCGTTGATCGCTAATATCAGCGATTGCAATGTCGCTCAGCTCGGGGTTTTGTGCATTGCCAATGCCGATTCACCGATCTGATCATAGGCAATCGATGATTGCATCATCGACGATCGACGAATCACATGATCGCAATCGCCAGATCTAGGATCCCGATATCAAACACAACTATCTCTGATCCGATTGATCGGATCAGAGGATCAGAATTTCCTTCGCCTCTACTTAAATTCTGCCTTTGCCTTTTTCTGATGCAATTTCTCTCTAAGGGTTTTTTATGCCATTTTTAGGAGTTTCTGCCTCTTTTTCGAAAGTAATAGGACATCTTCCTCATGCGATAACTTTTGTATCCTAAGTCTATTTTAGCCCATTCAAGTTGCAATAGATTCAGAATGAAAAGATCTATGCAATAGGGTTATTTCCAGGAACTTCCTTGGACTTTCATTTTCCTCTGTGAGGAACGTTTAGACTTAGGAATCTATCCAAAATCCATTTTGGATCATGTATGGTTGATTAATGGTTCAATGCACCTAAAATAATTGTCACTACAAAATAATTTTAGATATTTGACAAAAAATACACATTTTATATATTTATAGGTATAATTAAAAAAACACATTTCTAAACCTTTTTACTAAAAATAACATGACAAATAGAA
>APFE031576420.1:32760-44782 GCA_000404065.3 Pinus taeda
AACGGACCTAAAGAAACAAATTATTTATTTTGATTTAAGATTTTATTCTTATGCTCAAAAAGCTTGGAGAGAAGCCTCCCAAGCTCACTATAATTTTGACATTGTAAAAGGCTAGGAAGGTCAGTATTGTAACAAAGATTGTGAAACTGAGATCTAACGTGGTTGTACGAGGGGCACTCTAAGAGGAAGTGGTTTTCATTCTCGATGTTCCTATTGTCACATATATGACAAATCCTTTCAATCCATGGCGTTTTAGGAACTGCCCAACGACCTGTTTCACTATGGAGCTCATGAGAATTCGTTCTAATCTTTGCTATATTAATTTTCTTCTTTGAGCTTGTTAAAATAGAAAGATACTTTTGATTTTCCAGAGTGAAATTGATGACCTTCTTATAATAACTTAATTTTATTTTAGTCGCTAAATCTTTCTTACACCACATTTTAATTATTCAAAGTAATTAAAAAAATAAACTAAAAAATAAAAATAAAAATTATAAAGGATTTTTTTTTTTTAATACAATTATTTTAACCCTTGGTACTCAAGTGGGGCTCCTGTAGATTCCCATAATTGGCGAGGTATTTTATTGACTCAACGCCTCTCACGGATTCTGGGAATTAATGAGCATCCCATCTAAGCATGAAGGGCCACCGGAAAACCCTTTCCGAGCATAACACTGCTATAGAAAACCCTTATCAGCAACCCTTTTCCTTGGTGCCTCGAAAAGGATTTCCTATATATAAAATTAACAGTTTTAATAGTTTGAAGTTATGGACTTTTATATAGATATGTATGATTAATTAATAGGTCAATACACTTAAAATAATTGTCACTAAAAAATTAAATTTTAAATATTTGACAAAAAAATAGATATTTTGCATATAAATATAATAAAAAATATACATTTTGAACTTTTTCACTATAAATTAACGTAAAATATAAGATTTTAATGTAAAAAATTGAAATAAAGAGTTAAAAAATAACAAATTTTTTTAAAAATTAAGAATTTTTAATGTCCCAAGAAATAATATTAAGTTTTATTTTTATTTATTTTTCTTGTTTTCTTCTAAAATTTTTTATTCACTATAAACTTCAGTAAAAGTAACAAAAACAAAAATTCCAAAATAATAAGAAAAAAGAAAGAAAAAACACTAATTAAATCAAAATTTAATTAAAAAATTTATATATAATATATATATATTATTATATATAAATTATTATAAATAAATAAATACTAAATTATAAATAAATAAAAAAAAACATAAAATATAAAAGCTAAAAGCATTAAACATTAATTTTTTTAGAAAAATGAAAATGAAAATAAATAGTAAAAACTTTTTCTAATTATATAATAAATTTGTGTTTGGTTCCGGAGTGGGCTACTCTAGAATTCCTCAAATCGACGAAGGCTTTTTGTTAATAACAACACCTCTCATCAAATTTAGGAATCAAAAGAGAATCCCATCTGTGCACCAAGGGGCCACCGAAAGCCCTATAAGGCCCGGCACACTCTTATAGAGAAGGCCTTTACGCATAATTTTTGGTGCTTCAACAGCGTTTTATATATATATATATTATAGATTATTTTTAATAGTTTTTTTTGTTTGTTTTTTAAATAGTCTGAGTTCATCAGAGATTACAATAGGTTTGATCTATGGCTTAATAAACCACAACGTAGGGTCATTTAAGTCATTAAAATCACCCAGAGATCGCACTCAACTTAGTCCACACCAACCCCTGGTGACCATCACATCACGAAGTGACTTAATAGTACACCCCATCATTGTATATTCTACACCCCATGATCTATTTTCAATATGTTTAATATAATGGTTGAATTTAGGCTTATGTGATTCATATAGAGAAGAGTTTTCAGAGAAAATCTCATCATAATTCATTTGTCGAAGCGTTTCAAACCAACAAGTGTGGTTCATTGTCAGGACAAGTTGAAGAACCAGATCAAGGTTACAAGTTGAATAGAGAGAGCAGCTCATTCCAACGATTATATTTGACCAGGAAATGACTATATAGGACTAGGAAACGACTATACCAGACCAGTTGATTGAATTGGACCAAGAGATAAAGACAAAGAAATTTTAGTTAATTAATCATAATTATTATTATTATTATTATGATTTATTTTATTATTTTATTATTTTATGAAATTAACAACATAATATTTTTTAAATTATAAATATATATATTATATATATATATTATATATTATAATAATTTACTTAATTAATTTAAATAAACCATATATTATCTTTTTTTAACTAACCACAAAAATCTATTTTTATTTAATTGTTTTGAATCTATTTTTATTCTAATAACCTATATTATAACTTTATATATATTTATAATATATTATTATAACAATTTGAATAGATAAATAATAAAGGTTATTATAACTTTCTATAATATATATTATATATACGCATATATATCTATATAATTATAATAAACAATTTGAATTAAAATATAATAAGCACTAACCATTGGAAGTATTTTATTTATTTATATAATTTTTTATCTAATTTGGCTTATTTCCGGAAATAATGATAATAAAAAAGTAAGAATATTAAAATAATTTGACCGGGTCTAAGGTCAAAATTAGCCGTTATGAATTTAGTCGTTGGAGTCTCTGCTCAAACTATTTAACATGCTAAGCTCGCTCTGTTTCTTCAACTTGTCCTGATGATGAACCACGCTGGTTGGTTCGAAACCCGTTGACAAAATTTTCTCTATGTAATTTTCACCGAAAATTCTTCTCTAAATTTATTCTTTTATTAAAAATGACAAATATATTTAACTAACTCAATAATCGACTAAAACTATATAGACCTATTAATACTAAAAAGTTAATAATTATTATTATTTATATATTAATTATTTGAATAAATATTTGACCTTAATGGAAATAAAGATGGTTCATATAGTTTGTTACTCGATTATTATTCAAGTTCAAGGGCATAACGGGAAATTGGTTCTATGAATTTTATATCTTTATACAATAAAAACTTATATTAATATCATTATAAGAAAAATTTAAAATCTATAAATGGAAAACCTAATGGTTAGAAATTGGCTAAAAAACTTCACGAAATCTAACTGATTATATAGTAGCTAAAAAAGCATCCAGAGAGTAAATTAAAGTAATTGAAAGATTACGAAAAATTAACGATGTTCTTAATTGATTGGTTAATGGCATATATATTCATATATAACGATGTTCTTAATTGATTGGTTAATGGCATATATATTCATATATAAAAGTAAAACTTTTTTACATTTGGGCAATTAAATATAAACATCTTATTAGTAATTTAAATCCAGAAGAAAAATAATAACTAAAAAAACGGAATATAAACCAAAAGGCAGAGAGGGAGTGAAAAGAAAAACATGCAAACTAGGATACGGCGAAAAAGGAGAATACCACTAAAAAACGGAATATAAACCAAAAGGCAGAGAGGGAGTGAAAAGAAAAACATGCAAACTAGGAGACGGCCAAAAAGGAGAATACCACATGTTTAATATAAGTTATTTCTTTTTGCAATAATTTTTTAGTATTTAATTTATTTTTTTATTATTTTTATTTTATTTGTTTATGTTTTATTTGTTATTTTATTTTATTTTACAATGTTATTTTCTAATTATGTTTATTTTTATATTTTTTATTTATCATTTTATTATTTTTAGTTTTTAGTTTTTTTCTAGTTTTTCTTTTTTTTCTTCAGTTTTTTTGTCTTTTTAGCTTTTAGTTGTTTATATATTTTTTGTAATGTTTAATTTTCTTTTATAGTAATCTGACTCCACAATGTGGAATTTTGTTAGTTATCTTTAAAGTTTTCATTATAGTGGATCAAATCCATCCTCAATGTGTTTCAATTTTATGGTTGATTTTTAAGTTTTCATTGTAATTGGTCAAGTCTACTTCGAATGCGTGGCAATTTCATGGTTGACTTTTAAATTTTGGTTGCAATGTGCCATATTGTCTTAGGTCAAAATTTGGCCAAGATTTTTAAAGAGCTATACTTTTAGCGTTTTGGTATAATTTTAGTATTTTTTAGTCATGAAATTTAAATTTAATTCAATGGTTGAAAATTTTCAAACTTTTAGTTTTTTCGAAGTAATATTTTACCTTTAACGCCATTGTTGAAAAATGTCAAAATTTTAAGGTTTTTGGGAGTGATGATATTTATCTTTTGTGCCATGGTTGAAAATTGTTAGATTGTTTTAGGTTTTTTTGAAGTAGTTATATTTTATCTTTAATGCGATCATAAAAAATCTATCAGATTTTTAAAGTTTTTCAAAGTGATGATATTTTAGTTTTAATGTCATTGCTAAAAAATGTTGGAATTTTAACAAAAACAAAAAGTCATTGATGCAACATCGACATTTTTTATTTCAGTGTGATTTTTCATTGCACAAAAAATTAGTTTTTAATTTCATTGTTAAAAAATGGAAATTTTGACCCAAAAAAAATGTTAATGTAGCATTAATACTTTTCATTTTTTGAGTTTTTTTCATGCTTATGGCAAAAAAAAATTGTTTTAATGTAGTTTAAAAAATAATTATTTGAGAAAACTGATCCAACATCAACACTTTATGTTTTTGAGGGGTTTTTCATTGTTTTTTTTGTGGAAAATATGGTTTTTTGGGGCTAGAGTTCTCGGATTGAGGTTATAGTTCTCGTGAAGTCAGTAACTTTGTTTTCTACATCATAATAAAAAAAAGATAGTATGAATTTCAAAATATAATGCAATTTTGATTAACTATAAGATCTATATAAATATATATAATCAATCAAAGTATGAGAGTTTCCAATTCTTACAAATACACCATGATAAATATCCTTGAACAAACGCACTCAAACTATTGCATAAAGTAGTGGGTCAAGTTATCTAATAACTGGTACATCATAAACGTAAATTATATATATATTTTTAAATAATAATAATAGTAATAATAATATTTTTATTATTATGACAACTCTGACAAATACACCATGATAAAAATCATTAAACAAACACATTCAAATTGTTACATAGATTAAAAGACCAAATTATCTTCTACTACTACTACTACTCCCATCGCAACATTCCATGGATCAAACACCGTAACTTTATCCTTTTTAGATTTTATCAATACATTTTTGCAAAAACAAAAACTTAAAACATACACATTATATTGAAATATATAAAATGTTTCAACAACAATTATATTCTAATTATATTAAACATATTCCCTAATACAGATAACGAAATCAATCTATAACTATCATCAACAACAACACTCCTAAAATAAGTCTTAATATTTCTAATTCCTATAACTGAATCTTAATCCAATTCATATAAATACCAAAAGCTATAAGGAACCTAAAGCCTAAATTATCCTAATCCTTCGTATTCCTAAACCTACAATTTCTACTCTAACCCTACTTAGAGAGAAATCATAATCTTAATTCCTAAATCTACAAAGGCCTCGAGCACCTTTTATTCCCTAATACAAATAACGAAATCAATCTATAACTATCATCAACAACAACACTCCTAAAATAAGTCTTAATATTTCTAATTCCTATAACTGAATCTTAATCCAATTCATATAAATACCAAAAGCTATAAAGAACCTAAAGCCTAAAGTATCCTAATCCTTCGTATTCCTAAACCTACAATTTCTACTCTAACCCTACTTAGAGAGAAATCATAATCTTAATTCCTAAATCTACAAAGGCCTCGAGCACCTTTCATCCCTGTCAGTTGAAAGATCTATCCCGGAACAACAACAAGATCATATTATTAGAATTTATCCATCATTGAAAACAACCGTGATTTATTATGAATTTTATATACTCATGCTTTTCTTAACAATACTCTGAAAGGAATAGATGACTTCTAATCATATTATTAGGAAACTCTTATAACTCTTTCTTTGAAAGAAAAAAGTACTTATATTTCAATAGGAAATATAAACGTTACATACATCAACGAATGATACATATAGCCAAACATAACGAATGCGTTGGATATTTGGTGGACAATTTTATAGAATAATGAACATCTTTGTCCAAAGTCTTCTTAAATATCCAACTAATATTTATGCCAAATGTCTAATGGAGATGTTTTTTTGGATATCCAACAAAATTGTGGTTATTAAAAAAATGTTAGTTTGTGAGGATGGTTTAGGTCTATTCTTTTTCTCTCCATGAGTACTTAATATCATCTCTTCTTCAAATTGGTATCTATCGTTTGGACGTAAATTTGTTGGAATTTTTTATGAATATCTTATTTATGATAATAATAATGTATTTTTAAAAATAAAGCTTTAGGTTTTGTTTTATGTATAGCTAATCATATTTCATGTATGTGCAAAATTTCTCAAACCAATTTACATCTATATGGTCTCATGAGTAGTGAAAATGTATTTCAATTTATCAGGCATTTTTATGATAGTTTAATTTCAGAACTTTCCCAACTATGTATTCTCATAGATCCAATAGATCTTTTCCATCCAAAGGAGTTCATTTTCTATCATTGAAATATATAAATTTTCTAGCCATAAGCATCTTTCAATTTTGGAAGATATATGTGTAAAAGTATGACCTAAGCAAGTGTTTTTGGAGCTAAAAATTTCTATGGGATTGAAAGGTTTTCAACTTATGGTATTTTGCAAAAAATTTTAGCCATCCAAAAGATGGTAGAAAGCTTTAAATGAAAATTAAAAGATAATTTTCATATCTGATTTTTCCCATAATAATTTAAAGCCTCAGCATGTTAGGTTATGCATAAAATGGTGTGTTTTTTTTCACATTTTATTAACAAATGCATATAGGTTGCATCAATGGTGGGTGTAATTTTCACACTATATAGACAAATGTAGGATTTTTCGATGAGGATTCATGGACTATTGAGGGAAGTTATAGTTTGTTGTCACACTCTCCCCACAACTTCCCTTGTAACATTAACAACCACCATTGGAGGGTATAGAAGTGTATTGAGGAGATTTATCCTTTGCACACTTAATTATTTATGGTTATTGCCCCTTAGACCTCATTACCATGGGGTTACCTAATTGTGCATTTAACTAGTATATTGGTAATTTGCTAGGAATTAAGTGTTAGGTGTTCGGTTTGTAGGAATTTTAACATGTCCTAGCCTCATTGAAAAATCTCCTAGGATGAATTATTTATGATACTTCTTTGAAGAGTTGTTTTGGTATATGTACACCTAACTACTTTTGCACATGGATTAAGGGCACTCCCCTCATTTGGAGGATGTAATAGTTATGCAAACATTATTACGTACATCCCCATGTTATCTTCTTATGGGGTGAATTATTATATTCTTTGAGAAAGAGCCCTAAAAATTGTTTTGAGATGTATTTGAAATCTTTAGGGGGCTAACTACCTCATCTAGGACTGCACTTCCATCATGGTACACTTAATATTATAGGCATAGTTACCTTTGGTAACATATACCTAGGGCAGATTATTATATTGTTTGTTGATGAGAGGATATAACTACCTTGACACATGTAGGAATTTACAGGGTAAGTTCCTCAGACAGAACACCAAAGGACACCACTCACAAACAGATCACAAATCAATACACCAGTGTTTTTGACGTGGTGAAAACCCTCAAAGAGGGAAACAGTCCACGGCCTGAGCCAACGCGGCCACTTCAGGAAATTTATTAATAAAATAATGAAAATTTACATAAGCTTCTCTCATGAACAGTTAACCTACAAATGAACCTCCATGCTCTTTAAATACAGATCATGGACCAATCGGGTGTTAAGCCACGGATCAAGTGTCAGTAAGACCGAGGAGAGAATGAACCGTTGGATCACTACATATCGTGACCATCGGATTGTAAGTTACAAAAGTACATAGTAAAGAAACACACTTTACCTAACTCTATACTAGACCAAGTTATACTTAACTCGTCAAGGAACAAGGGACTGAATGGAGGTATGGATGAGCTGGTATGCACGTGTAGACCAGGCCTCTCCAATGTGTTGCGCGTGCATGGTAATCCGGCTAAAAATGAGCGTGAATCGTTGGTTCCAGGTAAATCTGTCCAAATGGATGATTCGGTGAGTAGTGTAACCGTTAGCTTTGGTGCCTGTAGCATTTTGGGTAATGGGGACCTTAATTCGAAAATTGAGATCGATGATAACGACGTAAATGCTAAATTGAATAATGAGCATAATATTATTATAAATGATTGTGATAACAATAAACATAATAATATTATAAAGGAATATGATATTAATAGCCCGTATGGCAATAAAGCTGTAATATATAAGAATAATGATACATATGATAAAAGTGATAATACGATTTTTAATATTAAATTTAATAATAAGCATAATATTATTATAAATGAATGGGATATCAATGAGCATAAGGGTATTATAAATGACAATAAAGCTTTAATATATAAGAATAATAATACATATGGTAATATCGATAATATGGGTTCTGATATTAAATTAAATAAGAAGCATGATAGTATTATAAATGAATGTGATATCAATAAACATAATGGTATTATAAATGAATATGATAGCCAATATGACAATAAAGCTGTAATATATAAGAATAAGAATACATATGATAAAGTCGATAATATGGTTTCTAATAATCTTAGTTGCGATTTTGGCAAGTTATGTAATAATAATAATGGTCGTTGTAATAAAGTATTAGATGGGATTAATAGCCTTAATTGTAAGAATAATAATAAGGGTTTGTCGATGAGGGGTTCGAGCCCCCTCCCTCAGGACAGTAAGGTGGTGAATCTATCCAGTTTTTCCTTTCCACCTGCGGTGTTCAGGCTCTTAGGGAAGGGTCTTAATTTCGCCTTAGTGCCCAGGAAAATTCCGGTTGAAGACATCATTTGCGATGTAGAATATGGAATTAAGAACCTTCCTGATAAGATAAAAGACACGATTAGGTAGGATTGTTCCGTAACCTTGAGGAGGGCTAAGCCTCCCCGTAGCAAAATTAGCAAGGCCGAGTTTGAGGCTCTGAAGAGCTTGAACGGAAATCATGATGTAGTGGTCTTAAAAGATGATAAAGGTGGGGCAGCCATTATCCTGGATAGAAAGGATTACAGAAATAAGATGCTTGATCATCTCTGTAATAGTGGGAGTTATAAGAAGCTTTCGAAAAATCCCCTCAAAAAGGTTTCAAGAGTAGTCGCTCTGGCGATCAAGTCGTGCAATTCCACGATTGCCATAGCCAGAAACTTATTGAGGGAAACCCCATCACTCCTAGGATATACGGTCTTCCAAAGATCCATAAGGATGGGGTCCCCCTGAGACCCATTGTCAATACCATTGGTGGTCCGACTTACCTCCTGGCCAAGTTCCTCGCTGCTAAGTTGAGGCCCTTGGTTGGGTAGACTGAGTCCTTTGTAAAAGACTCAGCTTCTTTTATTGAGGATCTCAAGAGAATTAAGCTTGAGCCCGAGGACATTTTGGTAAGTTTTGACGTGGTCTCTCTTTATACTTGTATTCCTATCAATGAGGCCATGAAGGTAATTAATAAGTTGACTGACCCTGAAACGGCTAAGTTAGTTGAGCTTTTCCTTACCTCCACCTTTTTCAGCTTCGAGGGAGAATTCTATGAGCAGACGTGCGGAGTGGCCATGGGCTCCCCCTTGTCCCCTGTCGTCGCTAATCTCTTCATGGAGGATTTTGAATCTAAGGCTTTGGCCTCCTCTCGTCTCTTACCGAAGCTTTGGAAAAGATTCGTTGATGACACTGGTGTTCTTTGGTCTCATGGTCCTGATGAGCTGGATCGCTTCTTCTGTCATCTCAATAACCAATCCGCCGCCATTAAATTCACGATGGAAAAAGAAGATAATGGTTGTCTTCCGTTCTTGGATTTTCTCATATCTAAGAAGGTGGATGGTTCCTTTTCTCATCAGGTGTTCAGAAAGAAGACGCATACTGAGCAATACTTGCATGCTTCTTCGCATCATTTCCCAACTCAGAAGTTAGGGGTTCTAAGCACGCTTGCCACCCGTGCTGTTAGAATTTCTGATGAGGAAAGCTTGCGAACGGAGAAGGCTCATCTCCTAGATGTCTTTGAGAAGAATGGTTACAATAGGCACCTCGGTCAAAAAGCCTTCCTCAAGGCCAAGAAGGAACCTTCAATCTGAAGGGTTCCGAAGGATCATAGCATGGGTGTGAACCTTCCTTACATCCAAGGGACCACTGATAGGATTGCGAGAATTCTGAGGAGGTACGATGTGCCCACAACTTTTAGACCTCTCAATACTATCCATGGCTCCCTCACGTCTGTGAAAGACCCTATTGACCCTAAAGACATGAAGGGCGTCTACGTCATCCCCTGTTCCTGTGGGACCCCTTATATTGGTGAGATGGGTCGCTCTATCAATCAAAGGATTAGCGAGCATTTGGCTGACTTAAGACATGGTAGGACCAAGTCCTCAGCCCTGGCTGAGCATGCCGGGAAGACTATGCATCATATATGTATAGAAGAGACTCAAGTCATTGCCAAAGTTGTGCAGTTTCACCATTGCAAATTTAGAGAGGCCCTGGAGATTGAGAAAAGGCCGAGCAATCTTAATAGGGATGATGGCTGGAAGATTAGCAGTTGCTGGGTCCCAGCCTTGTCTTCCTAGCCTCCTCAATTCCTTTTTTGTTAAGTCCTAGGGTTTCTTTTCTCCCTCTCATTAAGGATGGTTTTCGGTGGTTGGTCCCCCTTTTTCCCCGAGTTTTCTCCCCTTTAATTCCTAGATCCTATAGTATGAGTTTATTGCATGAGTTATTAATGGGTACTAATTAATTTAGGGCTAATTATCGTAATAACATATTTCTTTTCTGTTATTATTGGGTATATTAGTATTAGATTAATAATATTCAAGGAATAATTTTATTAGATTTGTGTTTTCATAGTTTCAATTAGTTATGTATATATATTTGATTACGAATATTCCTTGAGAATTGAAATGATAATTATTAGCCCTTTTCATATATATTTGATAAATAAAACATTTAAACCCTCATAGGTAATAATATATTTACCAAATTACATGGTCAATTTGAATAAGATTATTGGAATATATTAATTACTAAATAAATATTGATTAGTTAATAAATACAATTGGATCTTGAGAGAAGATCTAATTTAAAAATGACCATTAAGTTTAAGTGATAAATAAAGTTATTATTAATAAATATATGAGGTACCAATAGTAATAAGTCAGTTTGAGTTAGTTTTCCCTTTATATTTATTGCAATTATTATACATGCCATTAAGACTTAATAATATTGGATTAATAAAATAATTTACATAATAATAGATTATTTAATTAATATAAATTATTAATTTATGAAATTGATAGAAATTCTATTATTTAAATGGACCATTATATTAAAATAATTATATATCATTAATAAAACAAATACATTAGTTAAATTAACAATAAGATTCTTTTTAATATATAATCTTAACTTTAGAAAATAATAAATAAAAATTATGGTATTATTCCTTTTTAGATAGACATATTCATCTATTAATAAACAATTAAATTAGCTAATTTAACAAATTGAATTCTTGAATATTATTTACCTAATTTAGCTTATTTCGAGAAATAATAATAAATTAAATAAATCAAGAATGTTGGGGTTTGACTAGGGTACTTAATAATATTGGATTAATAAAAAATATTTAATAAATACAGATTATTAGTAAATATAAATTATTATATTATTTATGAAATTTGATATAATTTATTAATTTAATGGACCATGATAATTAAATAAATTATATATTATTAATAAACAAATACATTTAGTTAAATTAACAAATAAGATTCTTTTAATATATAATTTAATTTCTAGAAATTATAAATAAAATTATTCCTTTTTGAAATATATATATACATTTATGAATAAACAATTAAAATTAGCTAATTTAACAAATGGATTCTTTACCTAATTTAGCTTATTACGAAAAATAATATTAAATTAAATAAATCAAGAATGTTA
>APFE031576421.1:24476-35509 GCA_000404065.3 Pinus taeda
CCATATTGTACTATAAATGTACATCTTTTGTGAATAAAAATTGTACTGCATGATTTATCTTTCCTATTGTTTTGGCTGCCATGTCTGTTTAACAGGATTTAATCCTGATTTTTTGCAAACTTTTTCCACACTGCTTACTGCATTAGGGAGGGTCACTACTTGGGAATCCATGATTGAGATAGCATGTCCCATCTATACCTTTTTCCATAGTTATCACTCCCATCCGTACATTTTGAGTCCTTATTCCATCTCCCTTCTCTTGGTCCACTTGACCATGGGTCCACTGGGATTTAACACACCACTTGCCGTTTTCTGCATATCTGGGTTGGGTTTGTAAATGTTTCCCTGGGAGGTTGATAAATCTAAAAGAAAAAGAAAGAGAATATCATGTCCCCGAGTAAGAAACAAAAGAAAGAAAATTATAAAATGCAAAGGATGGCCGGGACATTAACATTAGCACATGGGTAAAAGCCAAGCATGAACTCTACTCCTTATCATTATGTCCATCACCTAGTTCCCAGGGCCAGTGTTTCCCTATCACATCATTGAAAAGGAACCTTTGCGTGTCCCAACCCCCGGTGGGCGATCAACTGCCCCACCACTAAGGGGGTAACCACTGCTACACATCATTTAAAACAAGCTCTCATTTCCTAGAGCTTCAAGTAGTAATACAAAGAAAAATCAAGAAAAACAAAAGGAAATAAGAAGGGTGGAAAAACAAAGGTTGGAGTAACTCCCTCCTTACATCTGTACACCCAGAATGTGGAATTCCTCAATATTGCTAGCACTTGTTGAAAATTGTAACTAGCTTAAGTCTTCATAATTGTACTTGTCAAAAGAAATTTTAGTATTAAAGAAAATGACTTATTAAAGCATGGACTTCATGCTTGGGTCCATGTTTTCTAGGTCGAAGGCTCCATTGAAAGATTCTAGGGTTTGTCTTGAGTCATTAGAGTCGTTATCATTTTTCTTAGTCCCTTCTTAGGCTTTTCTATCAGGTAAAAAATATATATTTTTGAGTTAAAAAGGTCATTTGTCACCTCCACACCAAGTCGGCCCTGGCCCCATGAAGTTGGCCTACGTTAGGGCAATTTGACCCAACAAAAAGGCTATATATAGAGAGGCAGCTTGACCTATTTGGAGCACTCACTCAACAAGTTCGATTTACAAGAAAGAGAAGCAGAAAAAGAGAGCAAAGAAGCTGGAGAAGGACAAAAATTGATGGGAAGACCTAAATCGAGTTTTTGGGCTATCTATCTCTCACACGTGCAAAGTTTTTGGGCAGTTGCTAGGGCCGAAAATCTGTCTACTGCAGGTCCGAAATCTGTTGCTATGGGTCGAAGTTTTGCTGTTGGGGGGCCGAAATTATATGCTAAAGATGCTGCTGGGAAGTTGTCACTTGGAGTATTTTGTCAAGATCATCTTGCAGGGAAGGGTTGACCTGGTTGTTGGAGAAGGTATTTTTCTAGGTCTATGAAGTCTCGAAGAGTCTCATCTTGATTTGAATCTATTGAAGGAAGTGTTTTTGATTGGGTTTTACCCTTGTAAGGGTTTCGCCCTGATTGAATGCCTACACCTTGTGTCTCTTGTTCTTGTGATCTTCATATACATATAATTTGGTAATTTCTTGATGAAAGATAATCTAAATTAAGAAGTAAAGGAAGCCAACACAATTCACAAGTAATTATCAAGAAAGAGGAATCAAATCGTAATTCCTATAAGCATTGTATTCTCAACATGGTATTAGAGCTAAGGTCGAAGAAGATTGGACATCACCTTGTTGGCTTGGAAGAAAAGGTTACTCCCTCTATGGCAAGTTACTTGAAGATGGGATTCAATATCGTGAGAATTGCAGGAAACTGGATTGTAAGGATCATATACAACCTACCAAGGAAAGTCAAGAGTGAAGGATTCTTGGCTGCACTTATAAGTACCCTTGATGATGATAATGCATGGATCATTGATAATGGAGCATTGATACATATGATGCGAGAAAGTGGACAACTTTATACTCTATCAAAGGAACCATCATCTCATGTAGTGGAGCTAGGAGACAACAACAATTATGTAGTCAAGGGCCTTGGATCTACATCATTGAAGCTGGAAAGTGGAGCAAAGCTACACCTCAACAATATACTCTATGTCCCAGGTTCGAAAAAGAATTTACTTTCAATTTCTTGTTTAGAAGATAAAGGAGATAGGGTTTCCTTTGCAGATGGTAAATTTCTGGTTTGGGGAAAAGATTCAAGTATTGATAAGGCAAAAGTTATTGGAGTTTGTGAGGGAAGGCTATATAGAGTTATAACACCATCTCCTCAAGCCCTAGTTCACATGGAAGACAATCTTATCGAACTATGACACATAAGATTTTGGGCATATTCATTACAAGATAATACCCTCACTTAGTCAAATGGTAAAGGGCATCCCCAACATCAAGGAAGATCGTGAAGGAGTATGTAAGGGATGTGCTTTGGGAAAGAATACAAAGAAACCTTTAACAAGTAGTGACACAATGTCTAAGGAAATATTAGACCTCATTCATTTCGATGTGTGTGGGCCAATGTCTAACAAAACTCTTGGAGGCCATCTGTATTATGTGACCTTCATGTATGATTGTTCTATAAAGACATGGCTCTATCTTCTCAAGACAAAGGATGAAGTATTTGAAAAGTTCAAGGAATTTCGATATGAAGTGGAGACCTTGACAGAAAGGAAGATAAAGACTTTGAGATTCAACAATGGTGGGGAACACACTTCAAAAGAATTAATTGCATATTGTAAAGAAGCAGGTATTAGGAGGGAGTTCATTGTTTCCTACAACCCTGAGTAGAATGGAGTCATAGAAAGGAAAAATAGAACAATTGAAGAAGGTATATGAACTACGATAATTGATCAAGATCTACCAAAGTTTCTGGGGAGAAGCATCAATGACAACAATATATATACAAAATAGAAGTCATCATAGAATCCTTGATAATATGACACCGGAAGAAGCATTCACGGGGAATAAGCCATGTGTGGACCATCTTCGAATCTTTGGGTGTCCCGCATACATCCATGTTCCAAAAGACAAGCGAAAGAAATTGGATTCTACAAGCATAAAAGGATCTTCGTTGGTTACAGTCTTTCTTCAAAAGCATATGGAATCTACATTAATGAAGACAAATTGAAGTTAGCAGGGATGTTATATTTGATGAAAATCATGCCTACAAAGGATCCAAGGATGTTCCAATCGATTCCGATGATGAAGATATACCACTATTTGAAGAAGAAGAACATCATGACAAGACAACTACAAACCAAGGAGAAGAAGAAGAAGGACCAAGAAAGCCTAATCAACCTGTAATCATTCCCAAAACAAAGAGGAGTCCAAATTGGTTAAAAGCTACACTTGAAAATGCCGAAGGACATGGAGCTACTAAAGAAACTTTTAGAGAAAACAAAAGACCAAAGAGATATTCAGGATATGCAACATATATGACAAAATTGAAAGACGCTGAGTCAACTACATTTGAAGAAGTTGCTCATCAAGAAGAATGGAAGAAGGCAATGCAAGAAGAATATCAATCCATCATGAAGAATAGGGTTTGGGAAATTGTTCATAGACCAAGTGACAAATCGGTTCTCACCTCAAAATGGATTTGCAAAATCAAACATGTTGTTGATGAAAGCATAAACAAATATAAAGCTAGATTCGTTGAAAGGGGTTTCTCACAAAAGGAAGACATAGACTATGAAGAAACCTTTGCTCCTATAGCTAGGTATACTACTATAAGATCTTTGGTTTCGTTAGCTGCTACTATGGGATGGAATATCCATCAAATGGATGTCAAAACCGTATTTCTAAATGGAATCATTGATGAAGAAGTATACATTGAACAACCAAAAGGTTTCGAAATAAATAACATAGATACACATGTTTGCAGAGTCAAGAAAGCCCTATATGGCTTGAAGTAAGCTCCTAAGGCATGGTATGCAAGAACATATGGATATCTCTTAAGGATTGGGTTCGTCAAAAGTTCTGCAAATGCAAATCTCTACATTAAGGTGGTAAGGAATGAACCGGTCATTATACTACTATATGTGGATGTTTTGTTTATTACAAGTGTGGGGCGTAGAATAGAAGAATGTAAGAAAATGTTGGGACCTGAATTCGAAATGAATGATTTGGGACTCATGCACTATTACTTGGGTTTGGAAGTTTGGAAGAAACCTGATGAGATATATTTGGGTCAAAATAAATACATAATCGAGATATAGAAATTCGGTTTGATGGATTCCAAGCCTATGACCACTCTCATGATCACTAATCTCAAGAAGTTGAGAAGCTCCGACTCTAGTCTCGTTGATCCTACTACCTATCGTAAGTTGGTGGGTTCTCTGATGTACTTGGTAAATACAAGATCAAATATATGTTTTGTCGTAAATGTTCTTAGTCAATTTTAGTTGGAGCCTCATCATGGCCATTGGATAGCTGCAAAGCATATCTCGAGATACCTATGTGGCACAATACATCACTGTCTGAAGTATGATTGAAAGGAAGTCAAGTTAATAGGTTTTACCAATTCTGATTGGGGTGGTAGTGAGACTGATGGAAGAAGCACTACCTGATCCAAATTGGATCCTAAAAACTCTCTAAGTTTTCATGACTGTTTCAAATTATGCTAAAAGATTCAAGCCCTAGAAAATATTGAAGCTATCAGAAGGAACCCTCATAACAATTGTAGTTGTGGCCAGAGCGGAGCAACGAGGACCCTCGGTTGAGCGCGCAGACCATTGGCCCATGGTAAAGCGCAATGGCACAAAACTGGAAAAACCAGAGGCTAATTCGGGAAACAGAGGTGGATTCTGATACGCAGGGCATCCCCCTCAGTGAAGGAAAGCCCTGAAGCCCCCGGACCTGAAATCACTATAAAATTCGGAAAAGTAATTGTTTCGGTTCCGTAGCGCGGGATTCCCCAAAACCGACAGGATATCGAAAGGCTTCAAGGCGGTAAACAGTTTTGACTGAGTCCTGCCCGATGCCACACATCGAGCGACACGCGCCTGGCGGATGAGAGAGAAAACCACCCGATCGGATGGGTAAACACCATGCAACTTGTCCGCCTGATATGAAGGATGACCATAGGATCTAGGGGGGCCCAGATCGACGACGGAGATATGTCCCGATGACTAACTGGATTTGACAGGTCAAAAAGTAAGATGACAGGGGATTTGAAGTCTGATGTGGATGATGAGTTGGCAAACGATTCATAATTCGCGGGCGATCTTGAAGCAAACAGATTTAACGGCCATTCGAATATGATTCAAGGAATCTGACACCCAGTTCGTTAGCAAACAGGTGGCCACCTCCCTGTGAGGCGTTACCCAGTGATGATGACGCAGAGCAGAGGAATTCAAACGGACAGAGGAAAGGAAACCAGAAGGCCGGGAAGCAGAAACGAGCAGTGAAAGAACAGACTAGCTTTAAAGCCATGAACTGACAGAGGTAGAGGACAGAGGGACAACACACAGAGGCAGACAACGAAGAGACGCAAGAAGCTAATAACAAAAAACAGAGAGTAGGAGCCAAGCTGACCTGAAGGCAACATCGAGCCAGACAGAGCCAGAGACAGTGAGAGAGAGTTTGTGTACTCCATTGAAGGCTTGAGAGGTTCAAGCAACTCCTTGGCATAGGCCTATCATACACTTGTGACCCTCTGAGGTCGAGTTTCAGTAAGGAGAGTCTGTGCACTCCCTTCCTACTGACTTCATTATGTTTAGTGAGTCTCGAATCGAGCTCACTGTTGTAAAAACTCTGCTTGAAAACATAATAGAGAGGTCACCACTGAGAGGCTGGACCAGGAGACGTAGCCGAGGAGCATTGGGTGAACTCGTTATTAAACTTGTTTTGTTTACACGTTTGATTGTTATGTTTTCTTTGATTGCCTCAGTGTCTATGTATTCTAGCAATCTTATCGATCCGTTGCATAAGTAACATAGGCACATCCATGCACATGAGTCTGTAATACCTTTAATTTTTTGTCTTGGATAAATTCCAGATCACTACCGGTGGATGTTTTAGTTTGGGATCTGTAATGATTTCATGGATGAGTAGAAAATAAGATCCCATTGCGTTAAGTGCTAAAGCAGAATATGTTGTTGCATCTGAAGTAGGAAAGGAAGCTGTTTGGTTAAGAAAACTATTGTCAGATTTGTTTGGAAACCCTTTGGATCCTACTATTATAAATTGTGATAATCAAAGCAACATCAAGATGTCTGAAGACCTTGTATTCCATGCAAGGACAAAGCATATCAACAACAAGTACCACTACATTAGAAGTTTGGTATAAGATGGGATTGTGAAGCTACAATATATTCCTACAGATGAACAGGTAGCTGATGTGCTAACAAAATCTCTTCCAAATAAGAAGTTTGAATATTTTAGAAGCATGCTTGGGTTGGCTGATATTACAGATTTAGTTGATACGAAAAGATGAAGCATCTAATGGCAAGATGCTTGGGAGGACATCTGGCTTACCTATGTGTTGATGTCTAGATCTCGAAGAGGGAGGGGGGCGTTGGTAATGGAGCTCCGACCTTGGATACACACCTAGATCCCTGGGTTGGTGGTAGAGCTTCTAACCTTGATGGTACCTAGACTGGCTAAAGCTTGAGTCCCCTTAGTCCCACTCGGATAGATTACCCTGGTCAGCTATTTAGTCTGCATCATTGAGTGTGCTAGAACTCTTCGTAGTTCATTTCGTGTTGAAATTTTCCATGTACTCTCATATGTATATAATTATGAATACCTCCCTAGTTAAGAGTGAGTGTTAAAGAATGTAACTAGCTTCGGTCTTCATAATTGTACTTGTCAAAAGAAATTTTGTTATCAAAGAAAATGACTTATTAAGGCACAATTTCATGCTTGGGTCAATGTTTTCTAGGTCAAAGCCTCCATTGAAGGCTTCTAAGGTTTGTCTTGAGTTATTAGAGTCATTATCATTTTTATTATACCCTTATTGGGCTTTTGTATCATGTAAAAAGAATTATTTTTGAGTCAAAAGGGTCATTTGTCACCTCCACACGAAGTCGACCTTGTCCCCATGAAGTCGGCTTACATTAGGGCAATTTGACCCAGTAGAAAGGCTATATATAGAGAGGCAACTTGACCTATTTGGAGCACTCACTCAACAAGTTCGATCTACAAGAAAGAGAAGCAGAAAAAGAGAGTGAAGAAGCCGGAGAAGGACGAAAATTGCTGGGAATACTTAAATTAGTTTTTGGGCTATCTATCTCTCACACATGCGAAGTTTTTGAGCAATTGCTGGGGCCGAAAATCTTTGTCTACTGCAGGTCCGAAGTTCTATTGTTGGGGGTCAAAGTTCTACTGCTGTGGGGCGAAAATTCTGGGCTGAAGCTACTGCTGGGAAGCTGTCACTCGGAGTATTTTGTTAATATCATTTATTCCAGGGAAGGGTTGATTTGGTGGTTGGAGGAGGTCTTTGTCTAGGTCTAAGTCGTCTGGAAGTGTCTCATCTTGATTTGAATCTACAGAAGGAAGAGTTTTTGATTGGGTTTTCCCCTTGTAGGTGTTTTGCCCTGGCTGAGCGCATACATCTTGTGTCTCTTGTTCTTGTGATCTTCATATACATATAATTTGGTAATTGTTTGATGAAAGATAATCTAAATTAAGAAGTAAAGGAAGCCAACATAATTCACAAGTAATTATCAATAAAGAGGAATCAAATCCTAATTCCTATAAGCATTAATTTCTCAACAACCCTTTGACCATGGCATTTGCCCCTGAGACCCCTTTTCCCCTTTTGTTTCGTCATTATTCACATGACAGCTATCAATTGAAGTGAGGACTGAGGACATGTCACTTCCCCTTGGGGGTTGGAAACACCTAATAGGGTTGTCTATTAACCACTCCTACTTAGGGAGGTAATAACATTACATGAGTAAGGCCCCAAATTTTGGAAAAGGAACTTTGTATGAAGTGTCATATTGCCCATTACTTGCAATCTTGGTTCACTTAGATGTAAAAATGATTAAATGTACTTGATGCCATAAGTTGTAGCACTGGATATTGTGTGTGATTGAAGGTGGTTTCATTATGGGTTGGGCAACTTAACTGGAGCTCAAGTCCACCAGAAGATCATATGGACACCCACAATTGCTACATTGAGAGCCATGGGTCCCCAAACATTCATAGAGCATCATTTGCATTCATGGGCACCTTCAACACCCAAGAGCTTCTACACTTTGCCCTACATTATTCTTGGGATGATGCGACTGGACCAACATGCCCCAACAGACTTAACAATGATCACATAGTTTGGTAGTTGATCTAGTGCCTGTTAATTTGGCAACTCAAGGACAAATTCCCTCCATTGGGAAGCCTTCCTCATCCAGAGAAGACCCTTCTAGCCCTTGGAAGAATTTAATTTGGTCGAGGAAAAATATTATTTTTAATGAGAAACCCACATTTGCATTAAAGTAGAAGTTGGCTTGGGCAAGCTAATCTGACCCCTTGAACTCATATAAGTAGACCTCATGTCATATCAATTTGGAGTATCATCATCACTCATCATATCTTCTCTCTTTTTGTTTGATTGGTTCGTATAGGCATAAAATAACGAGGTCCGAGCTCACACGTGCGGAGGGAAGGAGGACAATTTTGTTTTATGCGTTGACTTTTTGATTGGGATAGTTTGACCAACCTTTGACTAGTGTTGACCGTGGGAGTTTTGACCTTGTTTGACCAAACTTTTGATCTGTTTGGGAGGCCAAGTTGACTGTTGATTTGATTGAGATTTTCTGAGGTAGTTTGACTAATGTGGACTGCAATCCTGGAACTAGGGTTTTTGCAGGTCAAAGATCGACTTTGACCAAATTTGTATGGGTAGAATTTTCACTGTGTTGATTGGATTTTGACTAGCAAAGAAGGCCACATTTTTTCACCATTGACCAAGCTGCTTTGAAGGAGGTTTGACAGTTTATCATTGACTGTTTAGGGATGTTGTTGCTTTTTTTGACTTTGACCAAAATTACGGATTTGACTTGTTGACCAGGTTTGACTTTTGAGCTTATCTTTGATTGGATATTGGTTGGTTGTCTTTGATAGTCAAAGGTTTGACTTTGACTCATTGTTGATGAATTGGAACATTGGTCGCTGAACATTTGATGACAATCCAATAGAAGAAGAATTTTGAAAGGGTTTTCCCCCTTGTGTGGTTTTCCCCTGGTCTTTGACCAAATATTGTGTCTCAATTGTTCTTGGCTATCTTCTATTGCACATTGGATTTACTGTTCTATCTACAATTGCTTATTGTTACTGGAAGATTGAATTATATTGGAGAAATTGATTGGTAATTGAAGAAGAATTGGTACAAGTGATTGTGTTAAGCATAGAATACTGAAAAATTTAACATGGTATTAGAGCTGAGGTGAAGACAAGCCCAATGAGACAAGAGACAAGTAATCACCGTTTGAAATCTTTGAAGAAAACTTATGTGACTTGGTCAAGATGTCTACCTCATACTTCAAAGATGCAGAGAAGTTGAATGATTCATCAAATTTGTTGCTTGGAAGATAAAGTTGGAAGTGACCTTGGATGAGAATGATGTGTAGGAATATGTGGAAGGAAACGTATCCGAGCCTCCAAAAACTGCTCTTTCTGCTGCCAAAGCTAAGTGCAAGAAAGGTGAGATCAAAGCCAGGAAAATAATTATTTATTCTTTGAGAGATCATTTGCTTGCTTATATTTCAAAGTTGAAGAAGTGCAAGGATATATATGATAAGTTGGTTGGGATGTACGAGGTCAACGATTTGAACCATATTTTCTCCTAGAAAATTCAAATCAAGGACATCAAAATGGATAAGGGAGAGATTGTGCAATCATACTTCATGAGATTATCATAACTTAGGGATCAATTGTTGACTGTTAGAGAATTTATGTCTAATAGAGAGCTTTTTCTCGATGCATTTCAAGGTCTTCCTCCAATATGGGAGACATTCGTTACAACTATTAGCAACAATGACAAGCTCTCGACATTTGATGAACTAGTTGACAAGTGCACTCAAGAAGAAATCGGGATGTTTTCTATAGGAAGGATTCAAAAGCATGAAGAAGGAGAGCCCTTTGCATTTTCTCCTCAAGACAAGAGGAGGAAAAGAGGAAGAACATCTAATTCAAGGAAGCCCAAGGTCTACAATAGAAGATAGAGAAAAGACATGTCAAAAGTCGAATGTTACAATTTCCACAAGCATGGCCACTATGCGCAAGGATGTCATGAAATTAGAAGAGCTCCAAAGTCCACATTCAACAATAATCGAGGCTTCAACAACAATAGGTTCAATGATAGAAGAAGAAGAGTTGATTACAATGATAGAAGAAGAAGAGATGTCCTTGACGATCATGAAGAAGGACATCGTCCTTGTTGTCGCACAGATTGTCACGACAACGCTCAGACCAGAGGCTATCACTCTGATCCCCAATCTCTCCGTTTAAGCCTGTCTCCCACGGCTAAGGGGGGTAGACCCCGAAAGGAAAAGGACGACCAACTGCGAACCAGTTGGTTTGGGAGACACGAAAGAGAAAAGCACTAAGTGGATTTGTTTAAATTGATGGACCAGTGCCTTATGGGTTTGATGCTAAAACGATCACTTAATAGATTTTGCGGAAATATAAGCTGTGCACGGCAACCATTTATCATCAAATAACTTTGAATAAATGCAAGATACCCAGTAATTTCACAATGCTTCTAACGATGCTCTGGCAATTTAAAAGGAAATAAACTCCGAAAGATATAACCATGTAAATTTGCACATCAACAAGATATTATATTAAGCATGCCAAGTCTCATAAAGGCAAACATTCATCCCACATCAAAACTTTAATCTCAGTGCAAAATAGGACGTGATAAAAATTCCAGGCTAAGACTTCAACTGGCAAAAATATTTCCACGATTTTTTATGCTTTTCCGACAAAATTTTAAAGCAAAAATCTAAACTAAAAAAAATTTAAAAGTCTAATCTAAAGTTCTAAA
>APFE031576421.1:43677-54835 GCA_000404065.3 Pinus taeda
AGATTAACACACTAGGATTCTCCTAAGACTCTAATGATAAAATTCATTCCGGCTTTGGGGTCAGGTTGAAGGAAAACTCTGTCGATCATGGATCGGTGAGACGAAAAACCTTTCGGAATGAAGATTATCACTAGAAAATTAGGTCCACCTAGGCAATTTACATACATGACTCAACTCTGCTAAGATTATTTACATCAAAATGCAGACTGGGTTTACAACTTAATAAGATCAGGAGAATGACGATGACTGTCGAATGGCACGAACATCTCGATCAAGCGTTGTCCCTTTTTGCAAAGAAAAGGGGGTGTACTGCTATGGGTAGTTGACACGCAGCGATCAACAGTCCTCAAAAGAGATCTAGGAACTGAAGGTATGGAAATAATGCAACTGCTACTCAATCTGAATATTTTCTTGTTTTTGCTCTTTCTAGTTCTTCACCCCCAAATTCATATGATAATTGCTGGGTAGATAGTGGGGCTTCTTACTCCTGCCGGCTACACCTACCTACAAGTTAGTGAGAAAAGCCTTCAACCCCACAAGGTGTGGTTAGTGGTAGGGAACTCAGAGTAGGGGTTGTCACACTGTTCTTGAATCTCTCCATCTAAGCTATCTCTTAGGTTAGTTAAGGGGGGTGGTCCCTAATGAAAAGTTAAGTTAAAAGTGATATGAGGTTCTAGGAGAGTGTTATAGTGAAAATAGATTACTTTTAATGATCAATGAGCAAAATATGATATGAGCAATAACAATGAAAATCATTAACGTGATGAAACCATAAAACCAGTGCCTTATAAAGAATTTGCTCAACAAAATAGAAGATACATTTGCTCAAAGTAAAGATGAAATGCTTCCAATAATGAAAGGCAAGTAACCCTAAAATGCAAATAAAAAATGTTAGCACAAGATATTTGTAAGATATAAAATCAATTCATGAATCAAAACATATTTTGCCAAAACTCAACAATTAGAAAATTCACTTTAAAAAAAGTAAAATAGGAGATGCTAAATGCTAAATCAAGGTGTCAATATGGAATTAGACTTGAGCATGAAATTTAAAAACTTATTATCAATTCTGAAGAATCACAATACTTGCTTTGAAATGTTTTCTGAAAATAAACTTTGCAATATAACAAGTCAAAACATTAAGAGACAAGTAAAGTAAATGTGATGGAAGTGCTCTTGGTTAATTTTATTAACGATCTCTACAACAAGATTACAATTGAACTCTTCAATCCTCAGACCTCACCTTCGCCCAAAGATTTGGGTCTCACAGTGAGGATTCCATAGGGAGTAGAGGGTCCCTAAGATGTCTACTTCAACCAACTTATGTTGGAGGTAAAATTTTAGTGAAGCTTCGGGCCTTCCTATACTAGAATGCCTAGATGAAATGCAAATTGTGTTAATTCCCCAATTAAAATAATGCTACATGCAAATGTTTCAAAGGTAAATAAGATAGTTGCAAAACTTGAGAGACTAGAATGTAAATGAGTTCATATGTGTTTGCACTATTAAATGGAAAATAAACAAGTAAAATGGAATATATTGTTTTAAACGACAATTGTTTCAAATAAATGATGATGCTCCAATAGTTTCCATGACATATAACATAAATTGATCAAGTAGTGAAGCATGTACTTGAAGAAATTATGAAACAATTAAAACTTTCCAAAATATGAAGTGTTTACACATGAAATAAGATTTGCTCAAGTTTACAAGTTTGAAGCTTATGCACGTGAGAATTTAAATACAAGATTAGGAAAAATTGCATGTGGAGTGAAATGTGTTAATTTTAAGCATGCACAAATTGAAATTAAGTGCTAGAAAGCTAAGAAAAATCTAGAAGCAAAATTAGTCCACCCACAAGAATCCCTCCTCTAAGTGAGGAAGAGGGATGCCATGAGAAAAATCCTAAGTTCCCTTAAATTTTTTTTATTTTTTTATTAGCGCTTGAAATGGGTAAAAATGTCTCTAAGAGGGTTGCCCACAATATGAGAGAGATCTTTACAAAGATAAGAATCTAACAAAGCTAGACTCTCTCCAAAAAATATAATAAGAAGAAGCTTGAAGATAGAAAAAACTCTCCAAAAGAGATTTACAAGGCTCAAAAGACCCACGACCTATATGAGTTTGCAGCGCTCCTTCAAATGCTTATGGCCTCCCTAGAAATCAATCCTTGAATATGTGAGGGGTTCCTGCATACACACAAGTGAGTAGTTTCCAAATGCTTCTCCTCAAGCTCCTTGCCGCCTAATGCTCATGCCTATGGGCTGCAAAACAAAACCAATGGTCAGTGAAAAACTAGGAAAAAGAAACCAAAACTAAATTACAATTCAATATACAAAATACTATTTCAAGTAATGGGAGTGAACCTCCCTACTTGCCTAGCTTTGGAAATGACTCTTGAATAACATATATAACTTTGAAAGAGCTAGAATCAAAGAAGTATTTTAAATTTAAATGGATGATCAAGTAGATATAGAGTAAGAAAACTCCCTCTTGCTCTTCGTTGGATGGAAGCCTTGGAGTGAAAGAATGGCGAGTCTTGGATCGCTTTGACTCTAAGAGTGAGTTGATTTAATTGATATTTCTCCGACTTCCAGATGGATTCCTGCACACAATACAAAAGATGTTTTCTACACACTTGAAAAAGTATTAATTTGCAAAAGGAATAGAGCAATATAATGAATAAGATAAACCAAACATTCCTCTTAAAATGAGTTGGCAAGGTTATTCCTAGAATACTACTCTAAAGCAATGATATGTGCAAGATGGCTTGCACACATCAATCCAAGCAAGATGGAAAGTATACACTAATATCAATTTAATATGCAAAAGAAATTAAACACAATAGCAATAACATGAAATGACATCACCTCATAACGCCAAGAGAACACCAACCAAATAGCCGCAAAGTCTTGATTATATTAAGAAAGTATGCAAGTACAAAATGACAACATTTCCTTAAGCCCAATAGCTCATAACATGATATATTATGAGAACCCATAACCTCATTATGTAAAGAGTCGGGAGCAAAGCCCAAGGAAGAATGCCTGTGAGAATTGAACTTGGAGAAAATTCTAAGGAAAGATAAGTCAAGTTTGATGTGGAGAAGATAGAGACACCAGAGCAAAATCGAATTCCATATGTGCATCTCAAGGGAAATCAAATTCTATATATGGCATAGTAAACTCATCCATGAGTGAATCCAAGTACCGTGATAACTCCAATCAACAAATGCAAACTCGAACTAAGTGATGCCACATCTATAGATGATCCCAAGGTAGCTCTCCGTAGATCCCAGGAATTACGTGATCTCCTCCAAGAGAAACTCGTGGTTCTCTAAAGTGAAACTCGTAATCCTCTAAAGTGAAGTGCTAAGTGTAGAAGTACTCAAACTAACAGTTAGAGAAGTCCCCACGAAATCCTCAGTCCAAATATTCCATCAAATATTCTTTAAGTGCATGAGCTCCTCTAACTAATTCAATTTTCCACATGTGCAACTGTTGCTTTATCTTTGGGATATTCGATTTTACGAAATAATGGTGTATTTATGATGCAGTGTGCTCAGTCATCCTCCACGTCCCTTGACTCAAATCTTTGAATTAGGATAATTTCCAAGTCATTTCCACACCATTATGTCACATGGAATAATTTATTTCTCTCTATTTTATTTAATTCTAGCTTATCTAAATGCCTTAATTTCCACTAAGCTTAGGAAATGTGGGTTTTGAGGGTTCAGAACACATTATTAACCCTTCAAAGTGTGTCATAGTAGAAAGTTGAAGGTGAGAGGTGTAATTTTATTACTGATACCCCATACAATTTCTCTAGACAACACTTACTACATTACATATACAACTTCTATTGCGATTTTTGACATGCAGGATATCTAAAAAATTAAAAAACGACTACCTAGACATAACCAAATTCCACATTTTTTTTTGTGATCTAGTATGGTAATATACATTGACTCTAGACACTAGGACTCACGTAAGGCCTCACCTCAAGCTGTACTCCGACTTTGGTGTAAATTTGGAGGAAAAAACTTAATCAATTATCAACTCGTGGTAGGGAGATGATAATTAACCAAGTGAAAAAACCCTCCTAGAGTAATACTCACTTGTTGGGAAGGTCCCAAGCTACCTAGGCCTGCTACAAACTCAAAACTCATCATTACTAGCATCACTTATTACAATTCCCCGTAGGGCGTGGAATTTGGGTACAAGAGAAAATAATGAGAAGTAGAAGTAGAGTATAAAAACTCTGGTGATCTTATGATGACTGACGTTACAAGCATCCTTTGGTACATCCTTGGGTATGGAGTCTTCAGATTATCATCAGGTGCCACTCCAGTGGTCAACAGGACCTCTAGACACTCCAATGGGTATCATGAAGTCCTCTCAAACCTGGTTGAGAGGGAGACCAATTTGAAGACCAATTTGTGAAAATTCCTTGAAATGTAGCAGCTGGAAATATTTCCTCTAACTGATAAATTAATAATGCAGTTTATTTTGCTTACAATAAAATAATGAAATATTCACACTGCAATTTCTTCACCATAAAAATCAACTGCAGAAGCAAAAATAGGAACTGAGAAATGTTAGCACACACAAAAATAGTGACACCACTATTTTTGGACAAATGTCTTCGGAAAAAACCTAATGTGGGAAAATCGGTGCAACAATTGAGGGTTTATTTTATTATGCAATAGTGAATTATGAGTACAATCCTTGGAAGCCGAGTTGGCTAGCCAATCAGCAAGATATGACAAAAATATTTGGAGAGAAAAATGTCTCCCTCTGCAAACAAACCTCGACCTTTGTCTCCCTTTGAAAATTGGCCTTCGAACCCCTGTGCAGGTTGTTTCTGTTTCTGACGATCTACGTGGCTGTGCTAGGAAAACCCGCGTGATCCTTGCAACTGTACTGGGAAAACCGCGCAACCCTAACTGTGACCTGTCAGTGACTTGTTAGAAAAATACGCGTGACTCTTGCGGCTGTTTTGGGCCATCTTCAGCGTGGAATATTTTTGCCACTTGCCGCTGCCTCTCCAAAACTGGAAATCTTCCTCCGCATCACTATCTGTCCTTCTTGACACTTGCTACTCGATATCTCTTGCTAATCACCTGCACTGGAGTATTGAATTGTCTTAATCACTGAGTATCTGCAATGTATGTTCTCCATCTACCCATCGACCTCTTCTTATAATCTCTCGTTGAGACTGCAACGACCAAGTTTAAATCTTAATCAATGGTTGAGATTATGTTTAAATCGATCCATGTGAGTTTCTAGATAATTCACACCTCTCTTAATTAATTCCTATTAATTAACAACTTTTCCTAAGTTAGACTTAGGAAATTTTTAATTATGGTTAATTAATTTAATTAAGCCATCTCTAGGTGAAATTTCCAGAAACGATTTTTGGGTTTTGGAAAACTCTTGTGTTTTAGCCTCTCCACAAGGTTTTGAGACTAGAACACCATCCGATGCTACAAAAACTAACACTCCCTCTTAGTGAGGGAGGTGTTTTCTCCAACTAGTGTTGAACTACTGTCACAACACCCTATCTCTGTAACATCCTCCGATCATGTTGCTGATGTCTGACAATTGTAGTTGCCTACCACTATGCACCAACTATTGCGCTAACTTTGAATCATCTGCCATTGACTATAGTTGAACTAGATTGCTGCATCTGTGCTTCTGCTGACACTACACTGTACATCGTGTACTGCTGGCAACTCTGCATCTGCACTACAACTCAACTCCTTCTCAACTGTTGTTGCTGCTATTGCGACTATTGCAACTGAGAAGCATCCAAAGTACTAAACCATTTGTGTCTTTGTGCTGCAACTGTCTCCTGAGTCTCTGACTGTTACTAGCCTCTGCACTGTCTATTGAGAAATCTGCGTTGTTGTTGACTCTGCTACTGAGCCTCCTACTATGCTATCAACATTGCTCTGCGCTTCTCAACGTCTAACTGCAACTAGTCTACAACTGTCACTCTAGAACTGACTGCATCAACTGACACTGATCTTCCTGCTACTAAATATTGTGGGCCCTTGTATCTAGGTAATGATCCATGAGGAAGACATCATCCGATGCAAACCTCAAGGGACCCTACCCAAATATGTATGCTACTCTAGGACTAGAGCTCCATATCACCCCACCTCACTCTTGGAGTTATAGCTACAGACATGGCGAAGTCTTCCTCCAGCTTGGAGGACAACTTGTCTACCTCTGTGGGGATGCTGCCGCTTGATCCTGCTTCCCCTATTTGCCCTTCTTCTGTTGAGGACACTAAGTATTGTAGTGGCCAAACTCGCCACACTTGAAGCACCTAACCTTAGATAGATCTTTCCTCTTCTTCTTCTCTCCCTGCGAACCTTGTCCCTGACTGGGACCCTTTGATGCAAGGGCTACATTATCTTCCTCCTTCACACCTTTCGATCCCTGGCTGCTGCTGCTGCTAATTGAGATCTTCATAAGTGCTCGCCTCATCTCCTCCTGCTATAGGTCTGATCACATCCTGTCCCACCTAGGTAGTGTATCTCGTGCCAAAATACCTTGGAAGAAGATTTTCCAATCCTTTGAGACACTGTTCAAGGCCAAACACACAAGCATTGGATCTTGAGGCTCCTCTCCTATGAGTCAGCGGATTTCGAATTTCCTGAATTCTAGTGAGAAAATGATCAATGCCTTCACCCTTATGCATCTTGAAATTCCTTAGTTTCTCTTTCAAGAACATCTTTCGCTGCTCAAAAGGATTTTGGTATAGCCTTGTGAGAGCATCTTACATTTCCTTGGTCGATATATGCAAGACTATATGGTCCCGGACTCCATCTAGGATCATCCACTTCGTCTTGGCCATCTCCTTTTTGAATTCTTTCAGCTGATCTGCATTAGTAGGTTCTGCCACAACGTTCTCTGCATAGGTCTTCAGATCATGCTCATCAAGGAGAAAGGACATCCCGACCTTCCAAATGACATAGTTGGAGGCACTGTCCAATCTGTCATGATCTCTAAGCCCGATTGTGGCCATCTCTGCAAAAACTCTACATGAAGCTAAAATCTCCCTCTTTCTCCTGCTCGACTGCTAGATCTGCTATTTGCATTCCTTCCGGAGTGAGAAAATCTGCCTGCTGCTATTGCTTGCTGCAACTAGAGATATTGGATTTCTAAACTAGAAACATTCTGAGTGAAATTATGATTGTGTGTGCACTTTCTCTTCCACTCGACACTGAATTTGCTCTAGTGAATCGTTGCAAAACCCTCTGTGCCTAGACAAGAAAATCTGCTCTACGAAAAAATTTGCGCTGCTGCTCCCTGTGCTGCACTCGTGGCTATCCAATCTGTACTCTGGTGATCCACGCGACTGTACGGGGAAATCTGGCGAGGCTCTCCCCACTGTCCTAAGCTAACCCGTGCGACCCTCTGAAAAATTCGTACGATGCTCCCTCTGAGCCATGGATTTTTCCCTTCGCCTCTGAGCTTCTTGTCTGTTAAATACGCTCTGATACCATGTGAAAATTTCTTGAAATGCAACAACTGGAAATATTTATTCTAACTGATAAATTAATTATGTAGTTTGATTTGTTTACAACACAATAACGAAATATTCACACTGCAATTTCTTCACCATAAAAAATAATTGCGGAAGCAAAAATAGGAATTGAGAAATGCTAGCACACACACAAAAATATTGACACCATTATTTTTGGATGAATGTTCCCGAAAAAACCCAATGTGGGAAAACCAATGCAACAACTGAGGGTTTATTTTATTATGCAACAGTGCATTTTGAGTAAAATCTTTGGAAGCCCAGTTGGAAATCCAATTAGCAAGAATCTGACAAAAATATTTAGAGGAAAATTATCTCCCTTCACAAACAAACCACGACCTCTGTTTCCCTTTGAAAATTGGTCTTCCAATCCCTGCATAGGTTGTTTCTGCTTCTTGCGATCCACATAGCTATGCTTGGAAAACCAATGTGATCCTCATGGTTGTACTAGGAAAACTCGTGCGACACTAACTATGACCCATCAAAAAAATCTGTGTGACGATTGTGGCTGTTCTGGGCTAGCTTCGCCATGGAATATTTCTGTCACTTGTTGCTGCCTCTCTGGAACTAGAAATCTTCCTCTGGATCACTGTCTCTGCCTATCTTGACACTTGCTACTCGATCTCTTCTGCCAATCACCTACACTGGATTATCGAACTGTCTAGATCACTGAATATCTACAATATATGTTCTCCATATACCCATTGATCTCTTCTTATAATCTAGTTGGGACTCCAACGACTAAGATCAAATCTTAATCAATGGTTGAGACTATGTCTAAGTTGATCTACGTGAGTTTCTAGATAATTCACAATTTTCTCACTTAATTCCTATTAATTAACCACTTTTCCTAAGTTAGACTTGGAATTTTTTTAATTATGGTCAATTAATTTAATAGAGCCTTCTCTTTTGACTGCGTCTAGGGCTAGGGCTAGATCTCCTCTAGGGCAGCGTATTCTCCTTTAGTTCTCTCCTACCACCAAAACCCAAACAAGTGGAGAGAGATCACAAGAGATGTGTGTCGAAAATGACTTGTAAGCCACCTCTATTTATAGTGCGTCTAGGGCTAGGGCTAGATCTCCTCTAGGGCAGCGTATTCTCCTTTAGTTCTCTCCTACCACCAAAACCCAAACAAGTGGAGAGAGATCACAAGAGATGTGTGTCGAAAATGACTTGTAAGCCACCTCTATTTATAGTGAAACGTTGAAGATAAGTGGGAGTAATTTGGTTGCTGGCCGACCTTGACAATTTGTCAAGTAATACAAATAAATTCATATCTCTTTGAATACATGTCAGAATCGGATAATCTTTAGATCAGTCCTACACCTTTCGATGAGAGAAATCCAAGAATATCAGCTGCCATAAATAAGATGACCCACATGGAGTTTGGCCCTAGTTGCCAATTTTAACAAAATATAACTTCAAATCTCATTCAAAATTCAAGAGACTTTATAGTTTTCAGGATTATAGGATTGGTAGCGATTGAATGATTTTCATTGGATTCTATCATGCATGAGGATATGGAATTGGCATTTAATCAAGAGCACTAAGCCCTTTATGTACCACATTGATGGTGGTGTTGATGGTTGAGCTCCTCTGTCATAGCCTTTAGCAAAAATGTACCCTTCACTCAAACCACAATCATTGATTATGCATATTAAACTTTTTCTGCCATATTCTGAGCCTTATATGAGGCATTTTCATCAAAATTGGGTGGTGTTGATTGATGTCACTAGAAGATCAAGGTAGGGTCAAAGGCTAGACAAGAGGCAAAGGGTGATACAAATGATGAGGATTCCGATATAAGAAATGGTGGAAATTGCTTATCATTTAAATGTTCTTGCACTTTTATTAATGTTTTCTTTTGAAGTTTCAATTTAATGTTTGTTTCCCCATAGCTTCTTACTCCATTTAAGTTTCTTTTGAAATTTTATGCATCACAACCATGACCCATTTGTATAGTCACTTTTATGAGTGATTTATTTTGCTGATTGTCTGCAATGCCTTGTTTGTCAAGGAATCGATAACTTGTAATTCTCTCCAATATTATTTTTTGATCAGGCTACAAGAAGGGAGTTGCCAATCTTAGTAGATGCTGAAAGAAAGAGAGGTGGTCTGGATGAATTGCTCACAATGGCAGATTATGTTGTGTGCTCAGCAAAGTTTCCTCAGGCAGGTTTTGAGAGAGCCTTATGAAATTCATCTGTCTTTAGTGAATCTGTTGTAGCTCTCATGTATGAATTATTCTGTGAAACATTTGAATATGATCAGCAATTAGATTGCATTTGCTTCATATTAGAATTGCTTATTCAATTTCTCACTATTATGTTAAAAAGTTAAAAAAGGCTGCAGTTTTGATGGAAGATGATACAAAAACAAATATTACTTTATTATCAATATCACGAGGATTAAAGCTTTTCAAAGACTATGTTGGTCTCTTTTTTCGTTAGAGGATTTGCAAACTGATATGATAATGACAGTAGCCAGAGAGGTGCGATACTGCATATTGTTGTCATGCTTCTGCTATATGTTCAGGCAATTGTAAAATAGGTAAATTGTTTACTCTAGACTACAAAAATATAGGAAACAGAAAGTCTAGAATTTTGGGAAAAATAAAAATCTAAAGCAAATATTTTGTTTGCACATAGTTGGCTCACATTTCTTTTGTCTGTGTGTATGAATATGGTTTCGTTAGGAATATGTTTGAAATATAGTCTTGATATGATTTTTATGTGCTTCAAGCATGATATTTTTTGACAAAGGAAAAGAATAGGAGTGAAGATGATAGAAGGTTCCTGCAAATTTGTAGTACCCCAAAACATGTTTATGGCCTTCCAGCTATGACTCTATATTAGATTGGACAAGAGAGTGCAGTTTATACAATAGAATCAATAATGAACTTGCACCTCACGATAATAGATCATCAACAAAACTGCTTGTTTTCGCACAGATTGTCACGACAACGCTCAGACCGGGGGTTGTCACCCTGATCCCCGATCTCTCCGTTTAACCCTGTCTCCCGCGGCTAAGGGGGGTTGACCCTATGGGATAATGGATGACCAACTGGGGACTAGTTGGGTTGGGAGAAACGAGGGAAACAAGCACTTAATTGGTTAATAGACCAGTGCCTTATGAAATAAATGATTAAACGATTACTTATCAAATGCTGCAGAAATATGAACTCATTAACAATCGTTTACCATCAAATAACTCAAACAATGATTAACTTTTATCAAATGTGAGATAATCAATAAACGCTCAATGGCTTAGCAATACTCGAGCAATTAAAATTTCAAAAGATTAAATGCTTTAAAAAACCACGTAAAATGCTAACCAGAGATCACATTCATGTAGCTAATCTTCAAATGAACATTTAAGCATATTTAACCACATAAAGAAATGATAAATATTAATCCCACATCAAAATTTTAGTTTCTGCAGAAAAGATATTTCGCAAACATGACAAATCCTTGAGCCAAGACTGAATCCGGCAAAATATTTCCAAATTTTTTGTTTTTATATTTTCAAATAAAACAAAACTGTGCTAAGCAAAAGCTAAAGATTAAATAGATGAAACTTAAATCTAAAAAAATCAAAACTACAT
>APFE031576422.1:0-63495 GCA_000404065.3 Pinus taeda
AGTTAATAATTAGTGAATTAATTAATAATTAATTCACACCACTCATCACTAGTGTATTTGTTAGTTAGACTAAATACAACTAGTTCAACTAAGTCAAACTGAACACAACTCCATCAACTCATCATTCAACTCCACCAAACTCAATCATTTGAGTTCTAAATGAAGTCCTTCATGCAATAGCTCAACTAACCCATAAGAAAAGAATATTTCCTTCTAGCAATATGTGCCACTTCCGTAGCTCGAACTGAAGTGCTCCAAGAGAATAAGATAATGTTTATAGTCCAAATATTATTAAGAGCTAATAATATTTGACTGTTCTATTTTTTTGACTAGCAGTCTAAAAATAGACTCCACCCATATGTCTAAAAATAGAGGTCCATCTATTTTTACCAACCTGACCATCATCCACAAATAACATCCTGCAACTCATAGACCATGATCCATATGTCTAAAAATAGACTTTGCGCCAAAAATAGCCTGCGGGCTCACTTAGTGAAGGTGACTTCTTTTCACTAAGCTCCATCATCTTGTTGCATTTTCAACACAAACTCCATGCTACTCTCCCCTTTAACATCAAGGGAAAATGGTTGACCAATGTTGAAAGAAGACTTTTTTCTCCCTTTGTAGAGAGGATCATTGTAGGTTTGATCTGTGGAATATGAACAATGACCATGTTCCCCCTGAGCCTATGTTGAATATTCTAGAAGATTTTCAATGAAGTACATTACTCTATGAATTAACCAACTATGGCCTTTCCTATCACCAAGGACTCATGCTTGCATCAATCACCCACATAGTGGGGTTACATATTTGACTCAACATTACATCAAATGCCCAAAATAATGGGATTACGTATATAATTGACTTGACCCCAATATTCCAAGCATGACTAAATATTACAATGATTACATCATGGGTCTTTAACCTTTACATCAAGAGACATATATTACATTTATGACCAAAACCAAATACATTAATAGTAAGGTAGAAAGACCATGTTAGTATTCAACAATCATCATACACCATATAGATCCTGAAACATGAACATCATCATCATGAAGTAAGATAGGAAATGTAGCATCAAGCTTCATCAGCATGAACATGTGACCATCATCAAGAATTTGTAGCAATAGTATATCAATAACCATCCTCTTGTCTTCATGTAACATGCCTTTTCCTCATATATGAAGAGTTATGATTCATATGCAACAATATCATTCTCTCGGACAATTATCTTCATGAAAGAATAAATATCACATCATAAACAACTTCACCAATATGCAACTCAAGTAACCATCGATCATTCATAACTTATGACATAGAGATAGCAATATGAACTCGTCATCATTAACCAAGTCATAATATTGTGCAACCAAGCTTTATTAGTAACCCATCTCCTTGACCTCATATCATCATGATCAATGTGCTTTACATATGAAGAGCTACAATCCTCAAGCAACATACCATATGTAGCATATCATATACATGTATCATCACCATGTAACATATGTGAGAAACAAGAATAGCATCATAACAACTTTGCACACGTAGCTCAAGCAATATACAGGCATTATCCATAACTGCACCATATGCAATCTATGCATCATTGAAGACATAATGAGAGCAACATATAAGTAGTAAATGAAAATCATCATCATCAACCAATGTCAATAAGGACCATGGAAAAATGTCCTCTTCATGTAGAATTAACTCCACCAAGTGCAAATTTATCCATGACTTCATCATCACTAATGACAGAATAATCAGGAACATATGTGTCTTCAGCAGCAACAACTACACATCATCAATGATATATATATATACTTGTTATGAATATCATCATGCAATAAGAAATGTTCAAGAAATCATAATACCAACAATGTACTTTTGGAAGCATAGCTAATGCTCCCCCTGAACCTGTGCCAACTATTCACTGCCAGGTCTGATAAAGCCATCAAAAATAACCAAAACAACAATTTCATACTTCAACAACTCATAAACCATCATAATCCAATACCACTTCTAAGTAGTATTTGAGCATCATCACCTATAACCAACCATTGGTAGAACCATAAAGCCAAATAATAGCTAATTGAAGCATATCAAAACCTCTCCTTGAGACTGTCCCACTGTTTATTCATCTTAGAGAAACATACACGACTAAATATATCAAAAATAACATATATATGTGACTTTCTTTCATGATATCCATGTACAGAAAGTAAAATTCTGAATTTTCATAACTAGAGCTCCCCCCGAGTCTATATTATATGTTCTCATTCATTATTACTACATCAAATGCATTGTTAGTAATATAAGCAACACGAATATCAAAACAATATGGGAATCATCATCAAGATATACACATGTATAGATCCCCGTGAGATCATACATCATTGATCTTGAGGACCTAATAATCATCTCATATTCTTCATGTACCTCATGTCATTTCTGTAGTCATTGTGAGAAGTGTTGTGGCCACAACTACCACCCTATTGAAACATGCTCTTACAGCAAATTTTCAATGGGTCCCCTAAAAGTCTGATTTTTCATCTTTCGGAATGATCTATTTTATCACATGGATGTTAACTCCTTGCTGAGTCAAATTTTCAAGGCCTGATGGTCCTCTACTGCATGGGTCATTCATGACACAGCCTGTCCATTTATTCTCTCCCTTCATCAGGATCTTTTAATCTTCACAAACATGCATGGTACATTGGCGCCCGCACAAACCATCACACCTACCCTTATTATAATCATTTTGGTTTAACTCACAAAACCCCATCACGTCATTATTCCCATTACAATACCTTATAGCAAAAATCCTTCACAAAGCATGCATAAACCCTTTTGGGCCCATCGCAAATAACACAAGGCATTCATGGCTTCCGGACCCAACGGGTTTTATTAACTCAAATGTATACATTTCGGGTCTAGAGCCCCATCGCAGATCACTATCAGCCCAACCCCAAATCTATATAGCAAGGGCACATAAATATCCGGGACCCACCAATGATTATAAAACTAGGCACATTAATTTTCAAGTCTAGCCTTATGGCCAGATACATAAGTTTTTTGCTTATACCCTTGTGTTTCTGGAAAAACATTATAGTTGGGGTTTTCCAAAGGCAAAGGTAACCTTGCAGATCTGAAGGGATTTATGAACCTTAGCTTATATGTGCTTCGGGTCCATAGCCCCATCTCATATCACATATCGGTAGGAGCTCGGGCCTATACATATTACGCACAGCGATATAGTAGACCCGCCAACCTATTGAATATGATATATATATTTTCGGGTCCGAAGCCCTATCACATATCACGATCGGCGGAGCCCCAGACTTGTGCCTATTGTGATATGTGATAGGCCAGAACCAGTGATATTTATAGACTTCATCACATAACTTTTGAGGTTCAGCCTAAGTGATCGGGGTGGAATTTTCAGTGTTTTCCTATGATTTTCCAATTTTTCTGAAATTACAAAGGATCAGTTTTTAGAAAGAAGGAATTGTGAAGTCCTGATAGTGTGATTGCTCATCGGGAAGGTGGAAGGCATGGGTACTGTGACCCACGGAGGGGCCGATACCTGATTGCGATTTAAAATAAGCCCTAAAAAATTGTGCCAAGTGTTGGGTAGCAAAAGCCCCGCGGAACGAGTATGGGGTGCGAAGCCTAGAATTTTGGCTAATATTAGGGTAAAAGACTCTGCGGAAAGCACGGAGCATGAACTATAGTAGGTTGAGTCAAAGGGTAGTCCACTCGAAAATAATGTAAAGAAATAATAATAGAGTCGGCCTGCGGTGGGATCGTGCGCCAAGGGAAAGTATAAATAGAGCGAGGCTCTATGAGGGAAAGGCAGTTCAGTTTTTGGTTTTTGAAAAGAATAGTTCTAACATGTAATGGGTGAATAGTCTGAGAACAATAAGTCCTAGTCGAGGGAGTAGGGTAGAAGGTAGAGGCTCTGCAGCTGTGTGTGCAGAGGCTTGGAAAGTTCGCAGCTGTGTGCACAGACCCCTGGAGCTGAGTGTGTAGGGTGGATCTAGATGTATTGTTGAGGATTGGTAATAAAGATAAGTTTCTTTTGAATTCTGTGTTAATTGTGACTTTACTCTTTTATGATGAATGAACTATTATAATTTATGCATTTGCTACGGTTAAATACATGTAAACTGGGTTAATCTTGATGTGCGAAGTAACCAAACGTAATAAATGTTTGCTTAAAAACTGCTTTAACTAAATCAGACTAGTAATAAGTGATTCAACCTGTAATAAGCGCGATAAGGGTATTCTGATCTGTGCAGATTTGGCGCAACGTGAGGCTGCAGAACAGCGCGCGAGGCCCAAACCATATCCAGGACACACATAGGGTGTAGAAACCTGGCTCCAGCACCCTCCCCTGCTACCTCAGGTGAGACCTCAGTCCGCACTTCACGGGCTATTGCCAAAAGGGCCGGTAGTTGCGGGATTTGTTTGGATAAATAATTCTTCCGAACTTGGGTCAAGCCCATATAAGCCAACAACTGGTTTCATTGCCAGGACCAGGATCTGCCTAAGGGGTGTCTAATGTGGGAACATTGGAATCCTACAAAGAAAGAGCTCGAAGATTGGTGGGATCTGAAACTCCATGAGTTCACAATTCAGGAAAACAGGAACTCACGGATATCAGAGGAACAATGGTTGGATCGCCATATCCTCATGGACATACATGAGATCTTCTTTATAACATTCCAGATAGAATTGTATGAGTGGATCACAAAGTTAGCTAATAGCGTGGGAAGGTGTAGATTAGACCAGCTGATAGTGTGGACCCCAGAACTAGTGCGTAGACTAGAAGCCACTGAAGACAAACTCGCGCACGCAGTTGATCACTAGGTAGATCGGATCATTGGGGGATTTATCACTGAATTCGCAATAGACACCACTGTAAGCTATGGTGAAGCGGAAAGGAAATTTCTCCAAGGACCGTGGGGTCGGTACATCAAGTCATTGAACACTTGGATTAAGATGTTGTTGTGCGAAAAAAAAATTATGTGCATACATTAATGTCTGGGGTAACACAGAGTGGAAGAAGTTACCGAGGAATGGGAGAAGCAAGGAACAGTCCTCTGATTTCTATCTCACGAGAAAGCAAGGAAGATCTTGCTAGGTTCTTGCCCAAAAGTGCAGTTCGATTGATTATAGAACGCCTTCCACTGATACCACCTATCACCCCCATCACCCATGTCATGTCTGTCCACACCACCTTAACCCTCACCACCTCCTCCGCCACCTCCTAGAACAGGAATGGCAACCACAGTCAAGTTACTGACCTTTCAAGGTATAGGGAATGAAGATCTGAGCCGGTTCTGGTTTGTGATAAACTTCGTGTGGGATGCGCAGGGTATAACAGATGAAAACATCAAAAAGGCTACGCTGGTTAGTGCACTCTAGGACTGCGCATTGACATGGTACATAAAACACTCAACTGACTATCCGAATGAAGGACTAGTAGCTATATAGGATGCGCTTAATAAAGAGTTTGGCCCACCAAATTTTGAGAACCAATCGATCATTGGGTTCAAAGAAATAGCAATGCTGCTTGGTGAAACCCCATGGGATCTTGACCAAAGATTAAAGAGTACTATTCGCGAGGCTAATATGATGTTAACCGATGGACAGCATTGCATGTGGTTTGTAGCATCGTTAACAACCCATCTTAGGATGGCCTTGTCATAATAGAAGATCTCAACCCAGGCCGAGGCACTGGAGACAACAATGAGGTTATACGCGACCCCAATACCGGACCCAGGGTTGGGAGTTCAGCAACTCCACGTACAACTTTAGAACTTAAGTTTGGAAGTACAAAGCTTGAAGCAAGGAAGAATGCCTTGATCAGGGGTATAGCCGGAGGCACAATGTATTAAATGTAAAAGCCATGCACATGAAAAGGACCATTTCCCGGTCTTCACGAACTATCTGGCGGGGGGAGGCCCGATGCCATTAAAAGTGGAAGTCCAGGTAGGACCAAATGCCACGCCGGCGCTCTAGTGCGCGATTTGCCAGGTGGGAGGGAAACATGCAATAGATCATTGCCATCTATTATAGAAGTATACCCAGACCTCACAATAGTTATATTGCAATTTTTGTCGATCAGTAGGACACGATGAGCGAACGTGTCGAAGTTATGACTAAATGATGGGACGGACCCCAGCCTACTGGATACAAGCTAAAGCACGGGGAGGATTTCAAGGACAAGGTCGGGGAAGAGGATGGGGACCCGGCCGAGGATGCAGACAGATAACTTGTTATAATTGTGGAGAACAAGGACATTACACTCTCGAATGCACTAACCCAACTAGGACCTCATGCCCTTATTGCGATTAGTTCGATCACAAATTGGTAGATTGTCCAACCTTGATTGCCCAATTGAATGAGAAAGGGGTGCTTCAACCTCAGCCAACCCAGAATGTCCAAATGATGCATGTGGAAACCCGCGAAGAGGACACTAGTATAAATATGGTACAAAGAAGCGACGCAACGGTAGGAGGGAACAAAGGTGGGGAGCGAGGTGACCCGCCTATGGGGAACCATACTGTTGAACCAAAGCAGGTAAGGGCAGGGCCAAACCAAGATCAACTAAGCATCACGAAAGCTGCTACCTCAGGTGGGAAGGACCAAACAGAAGCCAAAATGGACCCCTACATGATCAACTCCTTTCTTGATGCATACATGAAATTGCTGCGGAAACAGAAGGCTATCTAAGGGTTATAGGAATTGATTACCAAGAGTACCAAATTCAATGAATCCTAGGTGGTCCGGAGGATAGGACAACATGCTCTACGTATTGGATGATAAATGAGAATGACGACATAGATAGGAGATTATGAAATGGATCAAGTCATCCTAGATTTAGGCTCGGATGCAAATATACTACCTAAGCAAACTTGGGAGCGTATAGGCAAGCTCGTACTATAATGGTCCTTGATTCAACTACGAATGGCCAATCAACAAAATATCTTACCAATGGGCCGATTGCAAGGGGTGATTGTAGATATCGATGGTGTAGCTACCCAGACCAATTTTGAAGTCATAGAGTTTATCGATGATAGCAATGCTTACCCTACCTTTCTCGGAATTGATTGGGCCATCGACATGAAAGGAATCATCAACTTGTAAAGGTGCACAATGACTTTCGAAAAGAAGTCACTTCACGTAGTAGTTCCACTGGACCCAGCGGAAGGGGAGCACTACACAGATTCCATCCACGATGCTTAAAATAATGATGAACTGGATCGCATTTATCAGATAACAACGCATAACCACGGTCAGATGCATTAGAATGATAATAGAAGAACCTCATGGGAACGTGAGAGTAGCTACACCATCAATTCTGAGGAGGAGGCAAAGCGCTGGTAGAATCGCTTGCAGGAAGCTACAACACTCAACTATAATAGGGTGACTCAATCAGCACGATGTGAAGAAACATGCCACCCGGAAGAGCAGAACGTGACCACTAAAGACTAGCTCACATGCGTAGTACAGGAACAACTCAGCGCATCGGCAAATAGGGTGTGCGCACTGGTAGAAGGATCGAGGAAGCTCAGATACAAGAGAAAGTTTCGACTCCGAATTGGAAGATATGCACGGCGATTAAGTTGGCGTAAAATGATAACACGAAGAATACGGGTGTATAGAGGATGACTAACACCTCTAACAGATCAGAGTGGACCACAGGATCATTAGGCTAGGGGGAACCTCCTCCCTACGGCCCAATCAGCCACTCTAGGCATAGCTTCTCCCACTAGAGATGGAGTCTGCAACAAGGTTCAGCAGTTATGCACTGCCATTCGATGTGAAAAACGACGACTTGATGAGTTGGAACAAACTGAGGCCTAAATCTGTGACCACAGTATGAAGTTGGATAAAGCCATTGAGAACCTTCAATTAGAAGTGGTCGCCCTAGATGACGAAAAGGAATTGACCAAGATGGCTGGCTTTTACTACCTTGATACGGTTGCACCGGAAGCCATAGGGGTGCGCACACCATAATTCCGTAACAGAAGTAGAAGGACATCTCGGGTGCCTGCGACCCAGGTTAGTGGGGAACCAGAGGACCCGTGGGAAGGGTTCACCCTTCTGACTATCCGTCGAGGGTTCAGTCCTAGAACCCCAAGTAGTTGGAAGAGGGTGCGTGACTATAAAACAGATTGTTGTACAATGGCACGATATGACCACCGGCTCCCTGCAAAAACCGCATCTGCGACCTTGGGGATTCGTGACTGCAAAGGAAAGATGGAAAGTGACCATTGAAGATACTGCTCATGGTGTGATGGCACATTTCAAGCACCTTAAAGTGGGTGGCGGGCCAGTAAGGCAAAAGCATAACCACCCAAGTCACATTTATGAGCTACCACAAAAATAAGCCTCCATTTTCCGAGTTTGATTGATATATAAACATAGTAAAGGCCACACCACCACATTGTACTGTCCGACAAGAGAATCGGTCTATATTGCCTACATCATGAGCAACGAGAATGTTGAAAACAGTTTGTGGTTTTGGGCATTTCCACAACGTTACAAAGATGTCATCTTGAAAGCTCAAAGGCCTACCACCATTAGCCCACAGCCAGAGTCACTGCAGAAAGACGAACATTCTAAATCCCCCCCAGATGCCGAAGACCGAGAAGAAACCTCCACTTCTAGAATCAGTTCGATAGTTGTCGCAACACCTGCAGATTGGCAAAACCACAATGAAAGAAAAAGGTAAAAGTGTTGTGATCGATGGTGAGGAAGAAACAGAAGAGTCTCCCATGAGGGTCGAAGAGGACATCCCTGAGGGGGACCCTGTACAGCCAATACGATGACCCAAGTATATGCCTCCAAGCAAGGGGACAAACAAGGTACCCATAAACCTAGATGAATTCAGTAGTATAATCACTACCCCTTCTCTCCCGAAAGACATCCCAATGGAAAATTTGGTGATTTACCATATCGCAACAATGAATTTCAATGATTGCGACCTTTCAGATCGAACAAAATTTCCCCATCTAGTGATGGATGCTTTAATGGACCACACAATAGAAAGCATGGTGACCACTCTACAACCAAAGAAGTGGCTATGAAAGGTGGACGAAGCTATATTACTTTGTCTCCTGGCAATTCCACACTTTCTCTAGCCCCCTATTACTATGTTAGTCATCAAGCAGTTGCTCTTTCTAGTGCACAAAGATACACTATGGGTCGATAAACTCATCCGTATCACAACAGGACTTATTCACCGGGTCTTGCATCTACCCTGCACCGAATAGAACCCTTGGGAAATTACAGCCAAAAGCAATGATGTAGGGATGATAGAATGACTAAAGAAGAAGTATAAGCGCACCAAGGGACCGCGATGGTACGTCATTGACAGTATCTCCGACGATGTAGTCAAGGTGACCACTCAGTTGCTGGCAAGAAAAGTAATGAGGAAATGTTGGAGTTCTGAGGTCTCCACCGTAGTTATCGCATTGGCTAAAGAATGTGTCGTTGGTGTATGGTTCAATTGGTCACAGTTTCTTTGTGAAGAATTTCTGGCCAATTGTCGCGAAGTACAGGACGAAGGCAAGACATTTTATTATGTGTGGTTTCTATTGTCTCTCATGCTGGTCACTACTGAGTTGCCTGAAGACAGTGAATTTCCTGTTTTAACCCCAGAATGGCCGGAAGCCACGTAGTATGCGTCCCTCTGGGCGACCAAGGACGCAAGCAAAATTCGAGGGATTAAGATATTTTGGATATTGATGGATGAATATGTGTGTCAGTGGATCAACAAGTTACCACACTTAACAAATGAAGTTTATGAGAGTATGAAGCACATTGCAAAATTCAAAGCAGATATGCATCATGTCTACATCCGGGCGCAGAAGGACCCAGCCTAGACATGGACCCCTCTCTGATTCATTGTCACTAATGACGTTGTTCACAAGATTGTCGAGGCTTGGCCTGTGGCTTGGTGAGGACCCCCGGCAATGGAACGAGATGAGGCTACTAATCAGAAACAAAAAGAGGCTACCAAGCACGCCGCACAACAAACGAAGAATGAACAGTGTGCTGCAGAGGTTAAGGCAGCACGAGAGGAAAAACTCACAGCAGCGGACAAACTAGTACCAGGCGTGTAGACACCAGCAAAGGAGAAAGGCACTCAGAAGGAAACTACTCAGCCAGCCACAATGGATATGCTGTCCACTACTAGGTGTACTCCACTAAAGTGCTCGACCACACCAGAGTGACCGAAGGCATGAAAGAAAGCAAAAGCATCTAAGACCGACAATGAAGTTACCACCCTAATGGAGGGCTATCTCAATGACATCAAAAACATCATTCGTGAAGCTACTTGGGAGGCAATCGATGAGGCTATGTCGGAGCAGCACATTGTGTTGGGGGAGCTCCGGACGCAGTTACGTGAACTGGGATCAAGAATTGCGCAGGTAAGCCCTAGCGTTTCTACAAAAGCCTCTGGTATGACTACTGTAGAACCATTTCTCAGAGCCTAGGCTTCTTATTCTACTCCGATTTCAGTAGGGGCGTTGGTCATCAACCAACCAGAAGACCGAACAATACTAGAACAACTTACCGGATTGGGACTAAACATGGTTGCACTCCCATGCGATAGTTTGCAACAACTCCATGACAACACCACAATAAAACTTCATGCAAGGGCTAGCCACGTCGACCAAAAACTCCAAGAGTAGAAAATTAATATTGAACAACTATGGCTCCAACGTGATGAAGTAGTCACACAAAAGCAGCAAGTGGAAAAGGTAGTAGTAGAAGCTTGTTTGAGTGCTCAGACGTTAGATATTATAGGGGACTTTCCCGTTGAAGCACAAATTTGTACGTTAGCTACGGAGTTCCGAAGGAAAAAAGAGGAGGCCACATGGCTTCAGCTCGAACTCAGTGCACAGATCGCCAAGTTGAAATTGCAGGTCCCACCACCAACACCCCCAGAGGGCATAGCACAGCGTAGGAACATTATTGATATGGGGTGCGTGATGCTTGCACGGTCTCTCAAAGAATGTACCGAGTTTCTAACTCAATCAATTGATATGCTCACTATCCTTCAAGAAGATCCCACACTCCACAGGTTGGAAGCATAGGCCTGGGAACTTCAGCACACCTACAATCAGCTTTAGGGAACTGTGTAGACCATTGCTATCCCGCAAAGGTTGGCTAAGATGAGGGAGGTACATGACTTGAAAAACCAAGCCGAAGCTGCGAGACAAAAGGAAGCAGTGGTGAAAGCTTGTATCTAGCCATGGTTGGATGAGGCATTTGCAGTTTCAACCACCATAGAGCATAAGGTAGCACACATGAAGGCCGAATGTGCTAGGATGGAGACAACCAAGACAAGGGCTGAAATATTGGTACCACAGGTGGAACGTATGCAGTGCATGACGGAAGAATTTGCTGCTAGTAACAGCGACGCACTGAAGTTGTTGACCGACCTCTGTGCAAAGATGGACGCACCAGCTTAGTGACTCGGGATGAGTCACGATGATTGTGTTGGGCAACTGTTGGGTAGCGAAAGCCCCGTGGAACGAGTATGGGGTGCGAAGCCCGGAATTTTGGGTAATATTAGGGTAAAAGACTCTGCGGAAAGCGTGGAGCGCGAATTATAGTAGGTTGGGTCAAAGGGTAGTTTGCCTCAAAATAATGTAATGAAATAATAATAGAGTTGGCTCATGGTGGGATCGTGGGCCAAGGGAAAGTATAAATAGAGCAAGGCTCTATGAGGGAAAGGCAGTTCAGTTTTTGGTTTTTGAAAAGAATAGTTCTGACATGTAATGGGTGAATAGTCTGAGAACAGTTGTAAGTCTGAGTCAAGGGAGTAGGGTAGAAGGTAGAGGCTTTATAGTTGTGTGCGCAGAGGCCTGGAAATTCTGCAGCTGTGTGCATGGACCCCTGCAGCTGAGTGCACAGGGTGGATCTAGATGTATCGTTGAGGATTGGTAATAAAGATAAGTTTCTTCTGAATTCTGTGTTAATTGCGACTTTACTCTTTTATGATAAATGAACTATTATAATTTCTGCATTTTCTACGGTTGAATACATGTAAATTGGGATAATATTGATGCGTGAAGTAACCAAAAGTAATAAATGTTTGCTTAAAGACCGCTTTAACTAGATCAGACTAGTAATAAGTGATTCAATCTGTAATAAGCGCGATAAGGCAATTCTGATCTGTGCGGATCTGGTGCAGCGCGAGGCTGCAAACCAGTGCATGAGCCGCAAACCATATCTAGGACATCCAAGGGTGCGGAAACCTGGTTCCAGCACCCTCCCCTACTACCTCGGGTGAGACCTCAGTCCACGCTTTGCGGGGCTATTACCAAAAGGGTCGGTAACTGCAGGATTTGTTTGGCTAAATAATTCTTCCGAACCTGGGTCAAGCCCATATAAGCCAACACCAAGCCTATGGGTTGAGTGGGAAACTGTATGTTGACTGTGTATTAGGCATAAATCTTTCACACTTGTTCCATAGTTTATAAATGGAATGAAGGCAACATTTACGTTTGATTGAACACTTTTGTTTCATCGTTCACAATCATCAAGCTCATGATAGCTATCCTTGCAGGTGAGAAGTAAAGGATGCAAGAGGGGATTCGAAGAGCCATGTATGCAGAAGCATTGCGTTCAAGGGTCTGGTCACAAGAATTCTAGGTCGGAATCCCACATGTTGCCTGTACATTCTGTAAGCAGAGTTGTCCCGGTCTTCATCATGAGAAAGCAACATATAGTCACCCTTTTACCAACATCCGTTCTCTTCCTCAAGGAAGGAATCGATCTGACCATTATGTTTTCTACGTGCCAGTAGTCACCTTGGCAATCCTATCTCTATGTACTTGATTTGCAGATCTGAAATAGTGGGAAGATGAAGAGGCAGGGTAGACATAGAGTCAGGGATTTTTGCATAAGTATTACCTCCGAAGAGGAGAAATGGCTTTTGACTTTTGGAAAAGAACAATTTTTCTTTATTGTTAATGAGGAGGACTATTTTTAGGGGAAGAAGGAGCCTTTGGTTTCAGACTCATTGTATTGTTTTGGATTAGAGTGTTGTTACTGGCATGAATGTAAATGTGATTTATATTTATGCATATTGGTGACTTACAATTCACTATTAGTCTTGTTAAATTGAATGTGATTAAGTTTCATGGTTAACTTATAAGTGGTCTCTAATTTGAAACTAAATTAAACATCAATTGTAGTTTTAATTCCATAGAAGAATTTGGATTCCTATATGAGTGATTGGATTGCAATTTAGCTTTAATAGAGTCTTTGTCTAGCTGTGAATTTAGTGATTGATTCATTCGGACTTGAATCCATGCATGATGCTTAACCTTCTTTATCACGCTCCTGCTGAACATATATATGATGTTTAAACCTCTATATTATGCTCTTGCAGGATAGATTAGGGTAGCTAGGACTAGACTAGAGTAGTTAGAAGTAGTATAGATAGGGTTTAATACATAGAGGTTAGCTGTTTTATTTTGTTGATTTAATTAAAGTCTTCCTCCCGGAAGCAATCTTTCGACATGTTCAAACAGTTTACAGGGTCCCTTAAAACCCATCGAAGCTAGCCATTCCAAATGAAAACAAGTCTAATTAGGGCTTGCGATCAGGTTAGTTCCCTGTGTTGGCATAGAAAACATTAGCAATGTCAACAAATTGGCGCTAGAAGGAGGGCTTGAACCGCCATCTCTAACTTTTCAAGATTTCATCTATAAGTGCCACGGATGGATTCAAAAGGATTAATGTATGGATCGTAAAGGTCAGAGAGATCCTGTCACACATTTGAAAGAGCCTCATTTGGAAGAAACAGAGACTCCTCTAAGTCCTGTTTTCGGGTCACCCAAGAAAGAGAGACTGTGGGAGTATCCTATCACTCAAGAACAACCAATCAGAGCACTTACTCGGGCTTACACTCGTTCCCTCTCTCAACTTCCTATCTTTCACTCTTTACCCCCGAAAACTAAGAGAAATTCAAGGATTTTTACCCTGAGCGAAGATACATCTGCAGCCACTTCTCTCGAAGATATTGTGCTAGAATCCTTGCAAAGTATCGACACCCCTTGGGAAGGAATTCATGAGGATTCCCCTTCTAAAGGTAACTCCTCACTTTATTTTGAGAATCCTAATAGAGAAGTCTCCAACCAAAAATTCCCTATCCATAATATGGCCAACGTTCCTCCTCCAGGTGGGAATCAACCTCCACCTCCTCCTCTGGGTGGGAATAAACCTCCACCTCCTACGGGAGCACTCCCTCCCTGGCTTGCACAGGATGCTGTAGCAGTACCTGGACAGTAGCACCCCTTATCCAAAAATGCATAAAGGGTGTTACCTAATTTTGACCCTCAGCGGCGAGATACCACTGATAACCATATTCGCTCTTTCTTCCTAGCCTTGTGCAGGTTGGGGGTCACTGATGAAGATGTGGTGTGCCTCCTATTCTCTTTTACTTTGACTAGTGTAGCCTTCACATGGTATTTCAGCTTGAGAATGGGGTCTATCACCTCATGGGATGCTTTTCAGTAGGCCTTTTTAGACAAGTTTGGTGACGACAAAACACCTGTGGCCTTAGTTTTAGAACTATCCCGTCTGAAAATGGAAACCAACGAGAAAGTCAAGGATTTTAACATCCAATTCAACACACCATTCAATAGAATCCTAGCCACCACCAGACCTACTGACGAAGTGCTCATGGAGTTCTATGTCTCTGCTCTCCCTGTCCCTACAATGATGTGGGTTAAAAGGAGTAATGTGCAAACCTTACAAGGTGCTATCAATGAAGCGGTGAAAGTTGAAAATGAGATGATCAACCTCACAACATGTTATTATACAACTGAAGTGAAGAAAGCCTCCCCATTATCCAAGAAGGGTAATGGGAGTGGCAATAAAGTGGCTGAGACCAAAGAAAAGGATGCCATAGATGTGGAAGGTTTGCATCGAATCATTAAGAAACTAACAAACACAGTCATCGACATGAGAAGAAATGCTGGAGAGAGTACAAGTGGGAAGGGAGGAGATTATAGTAACAGAAAACCATTCAAACCTTTATACGAGAAGAAAATAGAAGGTGGTCATGGTCAGCTTGCATTGCTTGCTCCACCTAATGAAGGGGCTTTAAACACAAAAGAATTGGCTCTTATTGGATCACTCCTCAACAAAGAAGAACCTCGAACCAGAACAAGGAGATGAGGAGGAATACCAAGTAGAAGAACCCTTGGATGAGGAAACCCAAATTAATGTGCTGTGGGATTTTCATAGTGATGAGAATGATGATGAGGGAGATAACACTGCAGAAATCAACACTAATGAAATCCACACATGCAGTAAAGGGCCGCTTCCAGGTGCGACAAAGCCCTTAGACCGAACAAAGCAAGATGTTTGCCTTGTGAAAGCATCCACTCCCAAAGTTCCTATCAAGAAGAGTAGGCCTGACAGTCAATCCAAAAGTACCCATGTTGCAAGTCACCCAGAGAAAGAAAATGCATCTCCCACTACAACGAAGGCTACTCAAGATGGTAAACTCCCACTTAAGAATGGCAAAACAGGTATGTTTACTCTACCCTATCCTATTTATAACATTGATTACAATATTGTGGATTATCTCAAGAATTCTAGGGATAATATCACATATTTTGACTTGTTAAAATTAACGTAGAAAAGAGATTTGCTGCTGAAAGCTATGAATGAGCGGAACTGCAAGACCCCCACCACCTCAAGCACCCAAACCAAGAAGCCAATGTCCAAACCTATTAATACCACTAGTGTAGTTCAAATACCATCAGCTATGGAGGCCACCCTATCTAAAATGAATCGAAAACCCCAAGATTTTAGCACAACCATGATAGGGAGGAAATCAAAATCAATGACTCCATTGGTCCTTATTACATTTTAAATTTTCAACATGAACGTCCAAAATTGCTTGGTAGATTTTGGCACCTCATCCACTATTATGCCTTATGCTGTTGCTAAAAGACTTCAGGCCATACCTGAAAAAACTGGAACTTGAATCATGCAATTAGATAGGAAAAATGTGACAGTAATTAGAGAATTGAAGGATGTGTTGATTCAGATGACTGCTAAACAACAGTACAAACAGGTCATTGATATAGTGGTAGTCGATATACCTTAGGCCTATGGAACGCTACTTAGTAGGGACTAGCTAGCAAAATTTAATGGATGCTTCTTGACTGATTGGTCCCATCTCTTGTTGCCTCATAAGGGAAAGGGTGATATGCTGAGAGTCGATAGGGAAAGATACATGAAGTATGTGGTAATGGAACTAAATGGTCCCAATGAACCTGTAACATTTACCAACTCCATCCTTGGGAACTATAGTTTCAATCTTTATACTACAGAAACCTATTTTGGAGAGTTTCATGCAGAAACCATTGAAGAAACTTTGACACACACACAGTTCGAAATTCCCTCCCATAATCCAACTGATGAGCTATTGTGTATTATAGTAAATGATAGGACCAATTTCTTAGATAGTAGTTCTTTTGATGTAACATTAGATGCAATATTTTGGACACTCTATTTTGATGGTTCTAAATGCCTTGAAGGTGCAGGTGTTGGAAGTATTATTATTGACCCGCAAGGGAACCAACATCTAATGGCCAGCCAGTTGGAGTTCACATGCACCAACAAAATAGCAGAATATGAGGGCCTATTGCAAAGCCCGAAGAAAGCCATTGGTATGAATGTGAAAAATCTTAAAGTTTTTGGTGACTCACAGATAATCGTAGATCACGTAAGGAAAAGGATGCATTGCAATTCTCCACACCTGGTGAGGTACTAGCATGAGGTATGGGATTTAATTGACAGTTTTGATTCCTTTAATATTACATACATACCTCGAGGCCAAAACCAAGATGCTAATATAATGGCTAATATGGCTGCTAAACTTTTTCCTAATTTTAGATCGAAGAAAAATAAATGTTCTTTTGAATTGATTTTTAGACCATCCATGCTTGATAACATCTTGAATTGGCAGGTTTTCGAAGATGATGAGCAAATCCTTGAGTTCCTACACTATGAGAAGACATTCAAGAGTGTAGTCATTGACGAAAATGAGCATGACAAGCTTGTGAATGAAAGGGAAGATGAGGAAAAGGATCAACCCAATGTGATTCCAAAATCAGTGGTTAAGATGGAGCACTTGTATGACTTGCATGATAAATTCAAGAAACCTACTAACTGCAAAACACATAGCTCATCCATGAAGTATGAAATGGTCAACCTTGGGATCGAGAAAGACCCAAAAAATGTCAATCTGGGCCTAGGGTGCTCTCCGCAAGAAAAGGCTGCATTTGTCAAACTATTTAAAGAATACAAGGATGTCTTTGCATGGACATATGAAGACCTAAAGACCTTTGATACCAGTATTATGCAGAATGTGATCCCTTTGGAAAAGGAGGCCAAGCCCTACCAACAAAAGATGTGTAAGATGCATCCAAGCCTAGAACCATTGGTGAAGAAAGAACTGAACAAGATGCTGGATGCTAAAATCATATTCCTAATCAAACACACTCGCTCGGTAGCCAATCTCATGCTAGTGAGAAAGAAAAATGGAGACATCAGGCTGTGTATTGATTTCAGAAACCTGAACAGAGCATCTCAAAACGATAACTATCTTGTCCCTTCTATGGAACACATCCTTCAATGCATTTCTGGGTCTGAAATGTTGTCCCTATTAGATGGGTTTTCAGGATATAATCAGGTAATAGTATCTCATGGGGATCAGCTTAAGACAACCTTCAACACCAAATGGGGCACCTATACATAATGTAAAATGCCTTTTGGGCTCATTAACACGGATGCCACATGCTAGAGAGCTGTGGACATAGCCTTCCAAGGGTTGATGAACATATCGGTAGTGGTGTACATGGATGACATCACTCTGTATTCATATCGCAGGATGGATCACATTTATCACCTAAGGCAGATTTTCAAAAGACGTCGAAGCTATGGAATTTCTTTGAATCCCAAGAAGAACATCTTTGCAGCCATAGAGGAGAAACTACTGGGCCATATCCTTTCTAAAGATGGAATTGTAATTGATCCTGAAAGAATACAAACCATCATGAGAATACAACCCCCTGCTAATAAAAACGCCATGCAATCTTTTTTCGAGAGGATTAATTTCGTTAGAAAATTCATCTCAGGCTTCGCCGAAATAGTACGCTCCTTGCAGTTGATGATGAAGAAAGACGTTATGTATAAATGGAGTGATGAAGCCAAGGAAGCATTTCGGTGAATCAAGGAAGCCATTGTTGAAGCTCCTGCACTGGTCAGCCTTGAATTCAGCAAAAGATTCTTCTTATACACCTTTTCTTCCGACCTTTCATATGCCGTAATTCTCACTCAAAAAAATGATGATGGCACTGAAGTCCCTGTTTCCTACATGAGTTCAAATCTCCAAGGAGCAGAACTGAATTACCTAGACGTGGAGAAACAGGGCTATGTAGTTTTCAAGGCCATTAAACATTTTTGCCCTTACTTACTAAAGGCCAAGACCAAAGTCATCGTGCCCCATCCTGCTGTAAGAGCCCTCTTTATGCAGAAAGAAATGGGTGAATGAAGAGGGAACTGGATAACCTACCTTCAACAGTTCGACCTGGAGATAAATCAGACACAGATAGTTCGAGGGCAGGGACTTTGCAGGCTAGCGGTAGAAGCCTTAGCAGACCAAAAGTAGGCATTCGAAGAATCAAGAATGATGAGTGTGCAATAGCACAAAGGGAAATCAGGGAGGAGCTCTTATGGAGTAACGAAGCACTGATGTATGAGAGAGAAGCACCGGAAACATTTTTGGACCTTGAGTCATGGTACCATGACATACGCTTCTATCTAGTGTGGGGTTTGTGTCCTCAACAAATGGATGCATCACAGAGGAGAGCACTCAGATTGAAATCCAATCTATATAATTTGGTCGACAACATCTTATATAGAAAAAATCATTTTGGAATCTGGCTGAGGTGTTTGGAGAAAGATGATGCCAACCATGTATTGAAAGAAATGCACGATGGCCCAGCAGGTGATCACTATAGCAGGGAGACCACTACTCACAAAATATTGACAGCCAGATTTTATTGGCCCATAGTGTTCAGAGACTCGCATGCCTATGCTCGCAAATGCAAGGCGTGCCAAACTGCCATAGAACGAGAAAGAAATCTCATTGTTCCCCTCAGGCCTGTCATGATTTACCGACCCTTCTAGCAATGGGGCCTAGACGTCATAGGCGATATCACCCCAAACTCCTCACAAGAGCACAAGTATATACTCACAGTGACTGATTACTTCACCAGATGGATTGAAGCCATCCCACTTCGAAAGGTGAATGAAGATGAGGTAATATCATTCATTGAGAAATTCATTATCAACAGGTATGGAATCCCTAACACTCTCATTTTTTATAACGCTTCTTACTTTTCATCTTTGAGACTGACTGAGTTTGTCATTGATAAGATAATCAACATAAAATATGTAGCAAACTATTACCCCCAGGGAAATGGAGTAGCAGATTCTTCCAATAAGAACCTTATTCGCATAATCTGCAAGTCAGTCGTTGATAACTAGAGGAACTAGCACAACGCCTTGAAAAATTCCCTTTGGGCCAATAGGGTCACCCCTCAAGTGGCCTTAGGAAACTCTCCATACTTCCTAGTCTATGGACATGAAGCCATCCTGCCCCCAAACATTGCCCTTCCATCCTTACAGCTCTCCCAAGCTTCAAGAGGAACCCCTTCAGCCCCACTTCAAGAAAGGATCAACCAACTGATGAAGCTGGAGGAATTAAGGGATAGAGCCAAAATTAAATTCAAAAATCACCAAATGATTGTAAAAAAATGGTTTGATCATAATCTTGCAGGAGATAAAGATTTCAAAGTGGGGGAGCTAGTTCTGAAATGGGACAAGCTGAGTGAGCTAAAGGGTAAACACACAAAATTCCAACACCTATGGCTGGGCCCATTCCAAGTTGTTGAAAAGATTGGTCAAGGGACTTACAGGTTGGAAACATTACAGGGAGAGACTGAAAAGCTCCCTGTTAATGGCCAGCATTTGAAGAGATACTTCCAGTAGCCACTGCATTGATGGTTGCCTCCTGAGTAGGTTAGAGTTCATTTCATTTTTGCTGTTAATTTAGTTGTATTTCTATCCTTTCCTTGGTTTTTTTTGCAAAGTCTATTCTCCTACTATTTTGAATTACATACCTTTTCAGCCCGCTGATTGTAGTCCTCCAGTCTTGTTTTACCTTTCAGATTTTCCCTCATTCACTACTCTCGGCCTTTCCCTTCCTCATTAGCTTGCTGATGATTCTGTTGTTCCTAAATCCATCATTTCCCTGCAAATCAAACAAACCTTCTATCAGCCCATGAGCACTTGAGAATCAGCAATGGAATGCAAACCAAAACCCCCATTGGCATCTGTTGGGAATTGTGTGAGATCTATTGATAACTTGGATATCTGGAACATATAGGGGCATCTTTACAAAACAAAAAATGTGTAACTACAGCTGGATTGGCATGGAGGAATGTTGCATTTAAATAAATCTAACTCAAACCTAGCTTATACTTGCTTGTAAGGTTTACAGTCATTCTCCATTGGTCCCATCCACCACACTAAATGGTCCAACACCTGTTACTCACAAGTAAACCTCCTTTCATGGGCTAAGCTCTCTGTCTCATACCCTATGGCAAATCTAATTGTGCTCTAGTCCTTGTGCCAGAAACTGGAAGGACTTATCTAAAAAGAAAAGAAATGTCAAGTCCTTGTGCCAATATGGAAGGATAGGTTGTTTGGGAAGTAGGTTAGAGTAAGGACTGTTGTTGGGCTCAGAGTATCGGTTGACATAGCAAGCCCAACCTTGCTTAAGCGGTTTAAAAATATGGCATGAACCATCATTGCGCCCCATTCAATCAATGAAAATATAGCACTGAAATTATCAGACAAAGTGCAAGAAAACATGTCTACATCAAGCTAGAGGAGAAATAAAGCGCTGAGGTACACACCTAAACAGGCATGGACAGACTAGTGACAACCCTAAAGGGATTTTTGAAAGTGGGAAACAGGTAAAATAAGGTCAATAAACCCCATAATACTGCCATTGGAGAATGCCTGTCAAAATCATATCATCAAGCAGAAGCTATTTGTATCTATCCCTTCTAAAGCAGTTAATGTTTAAGTGGAACCCATGCTTGTCCATCTATATAGTTTGCATTTCAAGTTTATCTTAACACCCTGATATTTAATTGATCCAAGGTTTATTTGGAAACAAAGATAACTGGTTCACCCAACGGTTCGCCATTTGTTGTGGCCACAACTACCACCCTATTGAAACATGCTCTTACAACAAATTTTCAATGGGTCCCCTAAAAGTCTAATTTTTCATCTTTCAGAATGATCTGTTTTATCACATGGATGTCAAATCCTTGCTGAGTCAAATTTTCAAGGCCTGATGGTCCTCTGCTACACGAGTCATTCATGTCATAGCCTATCCATTTATTCTCTCCCTTCATCAGGATCTTTCAATCTTCACAAGCATGCATGGTACATTGGCGGCCGCACAAACCATCACACCTACCCTTATTATAATCTTTTGTTGGTTTAACTTAGAAAACCCCATCACGTCATTATTCCTATTATAATGCCTTATAGCGAAAATCCTTCATAAAGCATGCATGAACCCTTTTGGGCCCATTGCAAATAACACAAGGAATTCATGGCTTCCAGACTCGACGGGTTTTATTAACTCAAATGTATACATTTTGGGTCTAGAGCCCCATCGCAAATTGCTATCAGCCCAGCCCTAAAGCTATATAGAAAGGGCACATAAATACCCCAGACCTGCCGATGAGTATAAAATCGGGTGCATTAATCTTCAAGTCCCCCCTTATGGCCGAATACCTAGGTTTTTTGCTTATACCCTTGTGTTTCTGGAAAAACATTATAGTCAAAGTTTTCCACAGGGAAAGGTAACCTTGCAGACCCGAAGGGATTTATGAACCTTAACTTATATGTGCTTTAGGTCCACAGCCTCATCGCATATCGCATATCGGCGGGAGCTCGGGCCTTATACATATTATGCATAGTAATATAGCGGACCTGCCGACCTATCAAATCCAATATGTATATTTTCAGGTCCAAAGCCCTATCACATATTGTGATTGGCGAAGCCCAAGATTTTTCCTATTGTAATATGTGATAGGCCAGAGCCAACGATATTTATAGACTCCATCACATAACTTTTGAGGTCTGGTCTAAGTGATTGGGGTGGAATTTTTAGTGTTTTCCTATGATTTTCCAAATTCCCCAAAATTACAAAGGATCGGGTTTTCAGTGTGAAAGAAGGACGTGTGAAGTCTCGATAGTGTGATTGCGCATCGAGAAGGTGGAAGTCATGGGTACTGCGACCCGTGGAGGGGCTGATACCCGATTGCGATTTAAAAGAAGCCCTCAAAAACTATACCAAGCCTATGGGTTGAGCAAGAAACTATATGTTGACTGTGTATCAGGCATAAATCTTTCACACTTGTGCCGTAGTTTATAAATGGAATGAAGGCATCATTTACATTTGATTGAACATTTTTGTTTCATCATTCACAATCATCAAGCTCATGATAGCTATCCTTGCAGGTGAGAAGTAAAGGACGCAGGAGGGTATTCGAAGAGCCATGTATGCAAAAGCGCTGCGTTTAAGGGTCTGGTTGCGAGTGTTCTAGGTCGGAACCCCACGCGTTGCTTGTACATCTCGTAAGCAGAGTTGTCTCGGTCTTCATCATGAGAAGGCAACATATAATCACCCTTTTACCAACATCTGTTCTCTTCCTTAGGGAAGGAATCGATGTGGTTGTTATGCTTTCTACATGCCATCGGTCGCGCTGGCGATCCTATCTCCATGTACTCGAATTGCAGATCTGAAATAGTGGGAAGATGAAGAGGTAGGGTAGACATAGAGTTAGGGATTTTTGCATAAGTATTACCTCTGAAGAGGAGAAATGGATTTTGACTTTTGGAAAAGAATAGTTTTGCTTTATTGTGAATGAGGAGGACTGTTTTTAGGGGATGAAGGCGACTTTTGTTTCAGACTCATTGTATTGTTTTGGATCAAAGTGTTGTTACTGGCATGAATGTAAATGTGATTTATATTTATGCATATTGACGACTTACAGTTCACTATTAGTCTTGTTAAATTGAATGTGATTCAGTTTCATGGTTAACTTGTGAATGGTCTCTGATTTGAAACTAAATTAAACATCAGTTGCAGTTTTAATTCCATAGAAGAATATGGATTCCTATATGAGTGATTGGATTGCAATTTAGCTTTAATACACTCTTGTCTAGCTATGTATTCAGTGATTGATTCATTCGGACTTGAATCCATGCATGATGTTTAACCTTCTTTATCATGCTCTTGCTAAACATATATATGATGTTTAAACCTCTGTATTATGCTCTTGTAGGATAGATTATGATAGCTAGGACTAGACTAGAGTAGTTAGAAGTAGTATAGATAGGATTTAATACATAGAGGTTAGCTGTTTTATTTTGTTGATTTAATTGAAGTCTTCCTCCCGGAAGCAATATTTCGACATGTTCAAACAGTTTACGTGGTCCCTTAAAACCCATCGGAGCTAGCCATTCCAAATGAAAACAAGTCTAATTGGGGCTTGCGATCGAGTTAGTTCCCCTTGTTGGCATAGCGAACATTAGCCATGTCAACAAGAAGTAAGCTTTAAAAAAAAATGTACTGCAGTAGAGGCCATGTTCTTTTACTCTAAATCTGAAGAGGAGGAATTATCCTCCTCATTTATGTGAGATTTCATTTCTTTAAATGCATATAATTTTTCTAGATTTCTATATCCTCTTGCTATGACCTTTCCAGTTTCTTCATCAATAACCTTGCATTTGGTTTATGTAAACATAATTATATTTCCTTTATCCGCCATTTGACCTACACTTAAAATATTATGCTTTATCCCTTGAACTAATAAATTATCAATTTCTCTTCTGTGTTTATTAATTTTAGCTCTACCTTTTCCTAGAACGTTTGTTGGAGCACTATTTCCAAGAATAACCTTAACATATTGGTTTTTCCTGAGAGACTCCATCTTACTCATATCTCCAGTCATGTGATGAGAGCATTTTTTGTCTATGTACCATAGATATTCATCTTCAAACGAGCAGAGAGCAAGACCACACCTTATCTGTTCTTCTTCTTTCTTCTTATTATGAGAATTGTTGGTGGATCCATCATTTTCAGGTCTATCAATATTCTTATATGATTTCTTTCCATGTTGTCTATGGAGATTCATTTATGTGTTCCTTCATTCTTTTGCTACAAGCCTAAACTTGTTACAAGGATAACAGCTTATATGACTAGAAAAGGGAGCAAAGGAATCACAAAACTTCTGTTTCATATTCCTTATATTGCAATCAACAAATTTGTGACAAAATATGGTGCAAGTAAAAAAATATCCCATGAAGAAACCTGAGTACCTAGGAGTTGATGCACTTCTTATGAGATGAATCTTTTCTTTAAACAATCTGCTTTCACAATTGGCTGCAACATGTCCATAATTATGACATATAAAGCATTCAACATTATTGATTAGAGGAGAGAATCAATTAACACTTCTATAGTTAGGAGCAGATGATCTCCTTTGAAGATTCACTTTCTTTGGTTGTTCATCTGGTTGACTTCTTATCTCTTTCTTGAGTACCTTTTGTTTTGTATTGTTACCCTTTAGGTTCCTTGTACTAGCTCATGAACTAGATTCACCTTTAATAGTTTCATGAAAACCAAGACAAGATTTAATTATGGGAGACCTTTGACTTCTAAGGAGATTATCCAATATCTTTGAGCTATAGTGAAGCCTTAATTGCTTATCCTTTTTTGTTAACTTACCTTCTAGAATACTTACTTCAACCTATTTTTCACCTCTCGTCTTTTCCAATTGAGTTCTCAACTCAATGATTTCCTTCTTAAGCCTATTTTCTTGTTCTTCAAATACTTGTAGCCTTTGTGTTCTTTTTATTATAAGGCTACAACAACAATGGTTTTTTTCCCACATTAGTTTTCCACCTAAAAACACTAGCGTTCATGTGTGTTTCTTACGTAGGATGGTTTATTTCTTTCTTACTGCACATGGTTACTTTTTAATTAATGATTAATGAGGTATTTATACACTGGTTCAAGTTAAACAAATGTTGAATTAACTGAAAAGTAAGTTTAGAAGATATACGCTAGTTTTCTGCGTAACAATCGTGTATGTATGCGAGTTTCTTTCAGTAAAGTTGCACACAGAAATATAAGTAAGAAAAGAAAAGTTTGAGTTTTAAAATACTAATTCACACCCCCCCCATTAGTATTCTTCCCAGCAATTGCTATCGGAGCAAGTCCTTTGAAAGAACCTTGATCGCTTGAAGGAAGATTCATGTAGATGGGTAATCAAGAGGGGACAATATCTATCAGGCCACCATTATTCAATGGAGCCAATCTAGTTTTATGGAAGGTAAGAACAAGATCTTACTTACATTCACTTGGAGTAGATGTATGGGGAATCATTGAAGGAGGCTATCAATATCCATCCTCAATTCCCACAAACGAAGCATAAAAGAAGAAATATGAGATCAATGCAAAGGTTGTCAATGCTCTATTAGGGAGCTTAATAGAATCATAATTTGTCAAAGTCATGGAGCTGAATATGGAAAATTCTACATGAGACAAGATCAACCAAAGCTATGAAGGTGACACCAAGGTAAAAAGTGCCAAACTCCAAACTCTTAGAATTCACTATGAAGCACTCAGAATGCACAATGATGAAAGTATCGAAAGTTTTTTCTTAGGGTAGATGGGATCATGAATTGTATGAGAAATCTTGGTGAAGAAATAAAAGAATCGTCAGTTGTTGAAAAAATATTAAGGTCTCTAACCCATAAATTCGATTCAAAATTTTCTACCATAGAAGAAATGCAGGACTTGAACAAACTTACTATTGTAAAACTTCATGGGATTCCAATAGCCTATGAAATGAGAAAAGTGGGTCCCTTACATATTAGAGAAGTTTCATTTAAAGCTACTGCAAAAGGAAAAGAAAAGAAAGAACTAGATTATGTATCAGAAGAAGAAGAGGCAAATTTCGTAAAGAAACTCCAAGTGGGTACTGGAAGATCCAAAGCTAAGATTCCATTGAAATGTTTTTATTGTGGTAGAGTTGGTCATTACACTACCAAGTGTCTCTATAGATAAATTCATGAGAACAGGAAAGAATTTGAAAAAATAAATAGGAGAAGGTTTAAAAAGAAGATAAGTTTTTATACACATGAAGATAGTGATGGTATTTCAAATGGTGAAGAAGGTGAGTGTGATCAAGAATTTCAATTAGTTATGGAATTCGAACATAGAAGTAGTAATGAGTCTGATGTGCTAGAATATGATATATCAAATGGAGTGATAGTTACAGATGTCAATAAATATTCAAGTTTGGGAGCACCACACTTTCTATTAATCAAGAATAAAGAAGACAGTAAAAGAGAATTACCATGTATGGGTTTTTGTTCTCACTATGATCCATTTCCATCTCTATGCAATAATGATGGTGATGAATAACTGAACTTGCGCTTATTGGTAAAAGTGAAAGTAAGCACTCTAAACAGGAAAAAAAATTAAAAAAGATGCCTCTAGAAGCATAAGAACAAGGTAAGTCAGAAACAATGGACAATACATATGTGCCTATGCTAAGCAAAGATAATTATCAAAAATGGAAAGAAAATGTGAAGTATAATCTAATGAATCTTGATGTTTAGTATCTAGTATGCAATGGCTACACCAAGGTTCCCCCATCAGACAAGGAAGTATAAAAGACTAGTAAGGATTTGAGTGACATTTTTTGTATCATACCTAATTCAACACTAAATAAGGTTATGCATTATACAACTGCAAAGAAAGTGTGGGATAACCTATAAGAAATCCATGAAGAAATCCCAAAGGAATATTGGAACTACCAGGTAATCTTATCCCTATAATGTGTCCAAAATGTCAAATAGAGTTTCTGATTCAGAAGAAGATAGGTTAGAAGAATTTTTTTTATCTTAGAACAAAAATTGATCTTGCTTTGAAAACGATTGTTGATCTTAAAGATAAGTTTCAGGCCTATGATAAGAAGGATCATATTAAATTGAATCTCATTAAGGGGAATGGGGGGAGCAATGGCTAGGGTTTTAGAAGGAGCGAACAACACCACCGCCACACAGCAAACCAGAGATCAAAGCTACAATCAAATAGCAAGAACTTTGGCAACTGGGATAGCCAATCATGGTTCTCTGTAAATGTTTTGGCCTGGATCTGAATCAGAAAATTATTCCTATGGGGCGGATTGACTCTCACATCGGCCTGGGGTGCGTTCAATCTTCCTGACTTAGGGTGGTTCATACTGGGCGGAGTAGGGATCCATGCCTCCAGGACAAGGAACAATAGATATACCCCAGCATCGACCAGACCCTACCCTTGTTTGAGCCACCATTCAAAGCGACGAGGGAGAAGTAGTCAAGCAAGGAAGGGTTGCAGACGATGGGTTGAAGGTTGTGCGGCTCGTTGAACCCCCGTCCTCCTTCGGACTAACCCATGTTGACCGATCCACCGTTCTCAGGAAAAACAACAAGGGAGAGGTTGTCAAGCAAGAAAGGGGTGCGCGTAAAGGATCGAGGGTCATGCAGCTTGCTGCACCCCTGTACTCCTTCGATCAGATGCAGGCTAATGACAAAAAGGGGAAGAAGAAACTCAAGGTTGGAGCTATCCTTGCCAAAAATTCCATACATCAGGAGGTCAAGACTTCCTTGATAAAAACAGGAACTCTGGGCATTATGAATGGGCATCTGAAAAATGACCTTGGAGAGACTGAACATCTCACTGCTTTAGTGGCCCAAATAGCAAACAGATCCTAGCCAAGAACAACACTAGCCACCAAGGACTCCAGCCAGGAACTGATACAAATCTTTATCAGAACCCTGTCAGGAATAACGATATGCAAGTGAACCTGGAAGGGGAAGCTGATAGAAGATATAAAGTATGAAATAAAAGCACATACAGGCATATCAGCAAACATGCAAAGCTTGATATATGCATGACAAAGCTTACAAGACCAATATACAATGCAGGACTATGGAATTGTGCGAGACTCAACCATCATCCTAAACATGAGGCTAAGAGGTGGAAGCTCTGGATACAACTCAAAGGGTATATTTTCTTTCAAGGATGTTGTCAAAGGGAAGGGGGAAGCCAACAACAAGCCAGCAACACCACAAAATCTACCTGGACCTTATATTGTGGAGTAGAAAGCATAGACTCCAGTACTGATAATCGCTCTACCTGAGGTAAACAAATTTTATACTGATTTTTCTACAAAGGATATCATATGCAGATTCAATGGCTTTTGACCCAAAATAGATGCATTACAAAAAAGGATCTACTCCACATGGACAACAAATTGTGATATCCATTTATGCTCCAAAGGTTTTTTTTATTGCCAGATTCGACACGATTAAGGAAAGCAAATATGCCCTCCGTGAGGGTCCATAGTTCTGGGGCAATGCAGGACTCTTCATGACTCCCTGGTTCCTAGGTTTTGACGCCACTAATATGGTGGTTTCCAAAATTCCGGTATGGGTCAGGCTACACAACCTTCCACTACACTTCTGGCTTCCCAAAGTCTTCGAAGCAATGGGGAAAGTGATAGGAAAATACCTCAAGAAAGACATCAAAATAATTACAAGAGGCATACATACTTTTGCCAGAGTTTGTGTAGAAGTAGACCTTAGTCAAGGCTTACCTGATAGCATAATTCTGATCCATAACAACACACATTGGAATCAACCACTAGATTATGATAATACGGCCTTTAGGTGTCATGGCTGTCAACAAACAGGTCACCTTCTGAGTAACTTCCCACAAGCCAAAAAAGAAACCAGAAGAAACAAGAAACAATCACAAAAACCAAGAGGCTGGCAACACACAGTGAACCCATATGAAGTAGTAGAGGATGAGGAGGCAACTATCCCTCCACCAGATCTTGACGATGTTTCTATTGAGGAGGAAGCCATGGAAACCATACCCAAACCAAACAATCAGACACACAAGGCGCCAGAAACTAAGGAATTTGTAGCACAGGAACTGATGGACTCATTGCTGGAGAAGATACCAGATACAATAGACACCAGTGGAGCCAAAAGACATCATTCTCCAGATCACTCTAATTCTGACAAGGACAATCCTTGCCCTGTGGAGGACACTTCTCTCATACTTTTTTCATCCTCACCGACTCAGGGGGAATGGAGAAAGGTTGAGAAGAAAAAAGGGAGAAAAGCATGATTTACTCCCCATTTGTACATTATATTTTTCCTGGTTTTTCTTTTGACAACAGTCTTTTGATCTACTTTATGCATATGCACCTCAGCATCTACAAAATGTAATTTTGTTATCATTAATAAAATTACGATTTTTTCTTACGGGGAAAAAAAGGATCATATTAAATCAGTAAATGATGTTATGGTATATAAACAATATTGTGAAGGTCTTGAAGCTGAAATCATCTCTCTAAGAGTGTAGGCTTTAACCCCGTACATAAATTACCTGCATACAAATTCTAAAAAGTGAAAATAAACAATGGCGAGAGCATAAAACATAAAAGAAATATAAACAGGCATTTTCCCTTGGATCCTGTGGTGAAGTAAAATTATAAGTGCAGACACAAATGAATTCCGTTAGCCCGATAATAGGTCTAGCCACAACAGATACATTCTATTGAATATTTCCTTAGGTTATAATCAATAAAGGGGGCCTACCTCTTGGTTGCTTATCCTGCTTGATGGTGTCCTCACTTGCTCACTCCAGCAATCTCTCGCTTCCTTCTTCAAGCTCCTGAAACAAGTAAACAACAACAACACACAAACATAATAATAGAAAAATTGCAATTCAACCTACTTAATGAGTCAAGAAGCATCAAGACAGGAATATGTAATATTACAAAACATGTAGGAAATCAATCGATAGTTGCATATATTAATATCAAAGAGAGATTATAACCATTCATCTTGATGTCGCAGTCTTCCTCTTACTAGACCATGTTCCCACACACTTCTGCTAGCATTCCGTGGTGGCTTCAAAAAACAATAGTTTAAAGGCTCTTCCCTTTAGACTTCACTCCAAACCAAAAACACTATTCCCTCACACAACTAGATGGATACAACTAGTAATAGCTTGCTTGTGTAATCAAAATAGTTTACTCACACTCAACCAACACTCTAACTAGCTTGTGCTTGGGAAGAAGGGAGGTTTGTATAGGAAATATGGATGGGAGGTTTGAGGTAGTTCCATCATTATAGGGGAAAGGAGCCCAAACTGTCATCCTCAACCCCATCTATCCAAAGCATTTACCAGACTTTCGTTATGAAGCTTTTAGAACTGGAAGCTTCGCTCTAATTTAAAAAACTTTGCATAACAGGACCAATGCGACTGGAACAAAACTCAGTTGCACTGATCAATGAAGGGAATAGTGCTAATCTCTTCACATTGGCGCAGGGGAGACAAAGGTCATTAGCGTTGGTCATGTAAACTGGGAAAAATAGAATTTTTAGGGGAAATGGTGCAAAAGGGAAATAATCTACTCATGAAGAGGGACATAATGGGAGTTTCTTCATGAAGGCAAAGCATGCAGGGTTCATTGTAGAGGTCCTCCAGGATCAAGGAATGGGGAGTATAGGGACAGTGACAAAATGTTATGTAACAGATGCCCCCTAAAGCATGAAGGCCGAGCTAGAGTGAGGGATGAAATGCTTTATAAATCAATGTGGGGAACCAATCTGCCATCAGAAAACCTACAAGAAAGTACAAATACATATACATAAATTGAGATCTTTGTCAAATGATACATGAATAATGGCATGGATGAAGCCATCTAGAGAATGATCATGTAAATGGATCTAGGTATGGGCGCAACCATCCTTCAAAGAGGATCATAATGAAACCAAGGTATGGTCATAGCCATCCAAGAATGAGAAGGATCACATATGATAACTCATGGTCTAGTCGCAGCCAGCCATCTGATAGATACATGCATATCATCATAGCCATGTCACACCACTTTGTAACCTGGACTTTTGTGATCTGAGTCTAGGATCTTGCGCTCCAACACAACCCAATCAAAGTATAGGTCCTAGCATGCAAATAAATGTGTCGACGTTGAGCATGATAGAAATTCTCTTGATTACCAGTCAATGAAATGGATTGTTAACAAGCACGAGAGAAACCACCAATAATGACAATGGTCCTCAAGGTACTATCAACACAATTCATGGAATGTGAATACAAGAACTGATGTCGAACACCCATGAAATGACTCGATCAAAAGCCAATGATTTGAAATTGTCATCAAGTGTGAAGAACTCACCATTGAGGCATGCAAGATCTAAGATACTAGAAGGGAGTCTCTCGGTCAACTTTCCGGATAATGAGTTGATGTCGATAGAAAGGGACCATGTCGAAGGAGGGCCATAATGAATCCCACATCATCAACATGAGATGAGATGATGCAAAATGATTTTGGATGATACAGAGAAATAGAGGTAAGGGTAACTGCAAAAGGACAACTCTTGAACATATCCACAACACATCTGGAATTTTGGCAGCTTTTGGGTCCATGGGATCAATGGTCATGATGATGTGGCAGAGATCAAATGGAAGGCAAAAATGAACGAACCAAACCCAGGAAGGTCAATGATACTAAGGAGGATGTCCCAACCCGACACGAAGCAAAGAGTGTCATGTTTAAGAGTAAGCTGCCGACACGACTCGATAGATTTCCAAATTTTCCCCCATCATTTCTGAAGAGTACCCCAATTATTTTTTATTCGCAAGCTTGAAGGGGATAGCATATGCTTTCACTGTAAGTTCATCCTTCAGACAAATCCAACCTAGTAAGTTTAAGGAGCCCTGGGAAGGAGAAGCTCGTGTTCTTCATGGTGATGAATTCGATGTCATTTAATAGTTTAACGAGTCTGACAAAGGTGTAACTTGGGATATTTTTCATGTTTAGAAAGTTTGAAAAAGACACATAAAAGAAAATTCCACATGGTCCCTTTTCGTATGTTTGTGTCTCTCGAGCCAAAAAGGTAAAAACCAATACTTGAGATAACCACTTGACCATTTCAGTCAAGGAGTACCTTTTTCATAAATAGTGCCTCCTAGTTCGAAAAAGGGGTAAACTTATATCGGGCGCACGACATTTCACATCCAATAACAAGTTTGAAACGACAAGGGCTCGACCATATTTTTGCTTTTAAAGCATTTGAAAAGAGATGAAAGAAGGCCCCCCATTTTTATTCTCTTTAACGAGTCAAAAAGGGAAAAATACTCAGCAATATTTTCATATGAGTTGAACGAGTCGAGAAAAGAGCTTAATTGTGACTCATCACGATCATCGAACATCCATCACTTGTTGCAGCACAAGAAAGGCAAAGTGTATTATCGAGCCCTTGAGTCAAAATAGGTCAAAAATATTTAGAAAACTTGATATTTTCATGAAAAAATGAATAAAAAGGGGAAAAGTAAATATATTTTTACCATTTACCATTTTACCTTTACAGTGAAGACTTTTTACCCACTTTTGCCCTAGTTTTTTCGAAGCAGATTACCAGAGATCCAGGAGGTCAATCGACAAGCCATGAGTTCATGCCATTCATTTCTATTTTTAGATCATTTTTAGGATTTTTAGGGAGGTTTTTGAGAAAAAATTTCACCCTCAGTCGGCGCAATTTCCGGGCACAGGATCGCGCTGCCCAACAGTTATTTGCATAACCATCCACACCGACCAGTGCAACTGTTTCTAAAACAAGCGCGTCGATGCCATGGATAGGGAAAAATCATCTCTCCTCGAAAAATGACCATTAAAACTTGAATTTTATGTGTCAAAATTGATCATTGACTTAAATAAATGGCTTTTGTAGGAGATAAATTGTTGAAAATGGTGGATTAGAAGGAAAGAGAACATGAAGATGTTGACACCCAGGCATTGAATGATCCAAATTACCTGGAGGCTTTGAGGGCTTGCGGGCTCCTCAAATTTTTCCTTACACCAAGGATGCGGGCCCATTCTGAACTGCTTCGATACTTGATAAGCCTTTGGGACATCAATCACAAGATTTTTGTCATTGGGGACTAGGAACTGGAGTTAACAACTTCAGATATCTACTTCATCACTGGACTGTCTCACAGAGGTGAGCCAGTGAACTTGTATGGGTCACGTACGATATGGTCAAGCATATCTTCCTTGCTTGCCAAACATTTACCTGAGGCCTTGAAATCCAAGAGTGGAAAGTTAGAGATTTCCAGTGTGTGGGATTTGACACTGAGAGTGCTTCTATTGACTATCAATAGAGTGGTAGGGTCCTAGGTGGAACATGAGACTAACAAGTCAAAGTTCCTTTATGCTATTGACTGCATAGCTCCTACGATATTCAACTAGGTAGAGGCCATGAAGATGAACATCAAGCACCAATTGTCTAAGGTGAAGGCGGGGAATCCGAAGCAATTTGGCTTTGAATCGGTACTTGTGACATTTTTCTTGGATTGAGTACCACTATTCTAGTATCAGTTGACTGAGTTTGATCCTCCTGTGCCATGCAATCCGCGGATGGCCCGCCGGAGTTGTTTGATGCTCAGGACCACTGGGGGTTAGCATATGTCATACTAACCGACATTCTTCTCATGGCTACGATGACAAAAGATCGTCATGGAGGATTGGACATACAGTGGCACTGATTTCCATGGAGACCCAAATATGGCCTTACTAGATGGAGAGGACTTAGATGATGAAGGTACAAATCAAATTTTTGATTTTGATGTTTTTTAATTGTTTTTTGATATATGCATGCTTATAACATTTCTTTTGTCTATGTAAATGTTGGACCAGAGCGGACAGTCGGGATGTCCCCGATAGCCAGGCGCGTCCCCCGTCTTATTGATGATGTCACCCCTTATCAAGAAGGGAGCGATAATGAGGAGGAGATCACAAGGAACCTTGAGGGGTTGACTCATGGTATTTCGGAGTATGCTCAGATAGGAGACATGCCTCGGAGGTACCAGAGGCACACCATGGGAGTTTTAGATCGAATCCGTCGACTACTGAGTCGTGTCACACAAGTTGTCTCATGCTATCATGACCACCATGATGAGTAGTTCCTAGGTCCATTACTTACATATTTTTTGAGGCTTGCATGCCATGGCTGTACGAGGCCTACATGCCACGACTGTACGAGGCCTGCGAGCCGTTGATGTTATAACAGACACACATATTATTTTTTTGGGTTCTGATGTATCAAACATTCTCACATACACACACACACACACACACACATATCTATATGTATTTATGTTGTATTAAAATGTCTATTATGGTACAAATGGTTTGTCTTATCTCTTACATATTTCGTAAATGTCTATCCAACATGTAATTAGATAATGCATCTGTTAATGTATTCATGCGTCTAGGAATGTGATGATATGTAATATAATCAAAATGTCTTTTGAATATATGGATACAGAGATACATTCATAATATTTGAAGGTTCCTGACTAAATATTTCCTATTGAGTTGAAGGACGACAAGTTGTGAATCCAGGTTGACAACAAATTCCCTAATGCCCAGGGTGATGGTTTCTGATAATAGTTCGATGACCGCACTGTATTCAACAATGTTGTTGGTTGTATGACCTAGGCAGATACCTTGAGGTCAATCAACTCACCGTTAGGGTTGTAGATATCCCATCTCATGGATGATAGGTTCCGGGTACTTTGGCAAGCACCATCGGCGAAACCAATGTGAGGCGTTGCAGACATATGCAAAGCCAGAAATGCATAGTAAATAGGAAATTTGTTTGAAAACTATCACATAAAACCACATTGTAAAAAAATTAATCACACATTAATGTACATAAGTAACCATGCAAGATGACCTATGCATAGTACTTTTTGAGGTAAAGCCTGTTTCGGGGCTTATCAAGAGGATTTCCTTATCGTTAGCTTGGTCGTATAGCACGACCAAATCACCCTCAGAGAAAGCATAAGGGGAGACTGACTGATTGAAATGGGATTTGACCCTTTTCTTTTGTGCTTTGATGACCAAGGCAACGAGACGACGAGTCTTGTCTAGTCCTTCTAAATATAAGAGGCGTTCCTCTTGAGATGATGTTTCGGGGAGGAGTTCAAGAGATAACTTGAGTAAATGAATCTCACATTCGATCAGAAATGTTGCTTCTAGACCATAGACCAATTGGAATGGTGTAAAACCAGTTGCATCTTTGGTTGAAGTTTGGTAGGCCCATAGAGCTGAAAAAAGCATGAGATGCCAATTTTACTTGTGCATCCCAATAGTACGCTGAAGCATGGTGACCAAAACCTTGTTCACGGCTTCAACTTGGCCATTGGCCTGAGGGTAATATGGGGTCGAGCCATCGTGGTGCAATCCCAATGCAAATGTCAGTTCTGACATCATGTAGTCTTTGAAATGGGAGCCATGGTCTGTGAGAATGGCTTAGGGTACGTTGAACCTAGAAATAACATGGTTAAAAAGGAATTGAGCTGCCATCTTACCATCTGGAGAATATGTAGGCATCGCTTCAGCCCATTTGATGAAAAAATCCATAGCAACGATAATATAGCCATGCCTCCTGGCTGAACGAGGGTTACATGTCATATAATCAATACCCCATTTGGCAAAGGGACCAACAGTAATGATGACGTGTAGGTGAGCGGGTGGGACACACATCTTGCATTGGTAAATTTGGCATTTGTGACCCTTGCAGACAGCAAGAATGTAGTCTTTGAAGATAGATGGCTAGAATTAACCAGTGCAAAGGGTTTTCTAAGCTATAGCGTAACGAGACATATGACCACCACATGCCCTAGAGTGGCAATCATTGAGAGCTCTTTTAGCTTCCTCGATCATGAGGCATCGGCGAAGAATAGAATTGACACCGACACGGTATAAAGTATCGCCGATAATATGGTATTGTCGGGAATGATGTCGAATCCTTCGATTATCATCCTTGGTTAACGCAGTCTGGAACATGGAGGTTTGGAGATACACGATGATATCACTATACCATGGATCAAGGGTGCTAATCAGGAAAGGGACCTCATCTGAAAGTTGTTCATCTACACAAGCAAGGATAGCTTTGTAGGGAAGGGAACAAATCAATTCAGCGAAAACAAGTGACTTCTTAGATTTGGCAATAGTGAAGACCAAATTGAATTCTTGCAGGATAACAATCCATTTAGAATACTTTCCCCCTAGAAACTGACAAGTCAGGATGTAGGTCATAGGGTTGCATTCAGAAATCATTATAGTCATACATAAAAGAATATAGTGTCAAAAACACTGAACAGCCTGAACGGTATCCAAAGCCAACCTCTCGACATGTGCATAACGTGTTTCAATGTCGAGGATATTCCAACTAAGGTAGTAGATCACATGTTCACCACCTTTGTCGTCGTCTTGAACCAACACCATAGCGATGGTTCTAGGGGCTATGGCTAGGTAAAGGAAGTAATCTAAATAATAGTCTGGTGGATGAAACAGAGGAGCATTTATGAGGACGGCCTTAAGATCATCAAAATATTTTTGGGCCACTTCGTCCCATGCAAAGGGCATTCCTTGTTTGAGAAATCGGGTAAATCTTGTAGCTAACCCGACATAGTTGGGTATAAAACGATAGAGAAAAATTGCCTTTCCTTGCATGCTCTGGAGTTGGTGTAGTGAAGATGGAGGGGGTAAATTTACAATGGCCTCGACTTCTAGCGGATCTTGGTGAATTCCATCCTTGGAAACGATGAAGTTGAGGATTCGTCCTGATTCCACACAGAAAACACAATTGTGTGGATTTAACTGAATGTTATAGTGTCTACACCATAGAAAAATTTGTCGAAGATGGTTTGGGTGATCTTGGCACTTACGAGAATGGGCAAGAAGGTCATCCAAGTAAGTTTGGACAATGTTGCGAATATCATGAAATGCATAGGACATTACCAATTGAAATGTGGCTCCAGCATTTTTGAGGCCGAAAGGGAGCTTCTTGTACGTGAACGTACCTGATGGGTAGATAAAGGTTGTCTTTTCTTGTTCAATTGGTGTGATATTGATCTGGTTATAACCAGAAAAACCATCCATAAAGGAAAATATCTTGCTCCTAGCACAATCATCAATGATTTAATCAATGAAGGGAGTAGGATAGTTGTCTTTAGGATAGGCACGATTAAGATCTTGATAATCCATGCAAATGCGGATCGTGCCTTTTTTTTAGTCACCAAAACAATATTGGACACCTAGTCTGTAAGGGGGATTAATAGATGAACCCAACTTTGAGAAGCGTTTCGACTTCACCCTTAATCATAGTGGCCTTCCTAGGGTGCACCGAGTGAAGCTGTTGGCAAATGGGCTTTGCATGCGGATACATTGGTATTTCATGCACCATAATGCTAGGATCGATGCCAGGCATTCCTTCATAACACCATGCAAACACATCACAAAATTCCTGAAATAGATGAGTATATGTCTTGATCTCATCTGAAGAACAAGATACCCCAATATGAATGTGTTCAATGACACCGGGTTTGATAGAAATGCCAATCGGTATCATTTGGGTAATATTACCCAAATTTCCTTCCGACCATACTTCATGAGTAATAATCGGTGGCGGAAATGGAGAAGAGGACTCTTCAAAAGTGGTAGACATGACCGTCGGGTGGGGCAAGAATGAGGACCGATGATGGGTATCGCTCCATGGTAGCTCCTCAAGAGACATGACTTCCATGATACCTTCATCGGTGAGGAAGGTCTTGGCTAAGGGATCAGATGATTCCAAAGTGCCAAGCTAGGGGGATTAAGAATACATATCGACAGAGGTCTTCGGCATATGAGAAACATAGGATGTAAAGTTCAAATCTGAAACAATTTCTATGTAATTGACTTTGGCGGGACTAAGTAGCATAACCTCACCCCAGGTATCAACGAGATCTGGTGTAGGTATGACCCAAGGATCATATTTGACCAAGATCACGTTGACAAAGGCAACTTGAGGAGGTGGGAGTGGAAAAATTCCCATTAAGGCAGAATCGTTGAAGAGACCTGCCCCCACACTCTTATAGGGAGCACTAGAGTACTTGCCATATGGAATGTTGCCATCGAAGGAGGAAGAAGCAAAGAAAGACAGTTGATCGATGGTGACTATCTTCCCTTGATGGGAAAAATGGATCATGCGAAACAAAGAGTAGGCCACGGCATGCATGCCATGAGTCCAACTTCGGTCGAGTAGAAGATTATAATTGAGATTGCCATCAACAATCTCTACTTTGACTTGCACTGTCTTGCCTTCCAAGGTGATGGCAACGTTAGATAAGACACCAAAGGGTCGCAAATCGTGAAAATCGAAAGCTTCCAAAGTGTTCGGAGACTGGTTCAGTGCAGGGGAAGCAACAACCTTCCAACATGCAGTTGACATGATGCAAGTGGAAGCACCTTCATCTATGACAGTGCGGTGGATGGTCTTCTCATTAATGATTACTTGAATAAGAAAGGAAATCTGACGAGGGAGTCGTGGAACATGGTTCTCTATATCGAAATAGATCAAATTAGAATCGATGGGATCGATGCCCCCGATAGCTGACAACAAATATTTCCGTTGCGATGGGTAGCTTTGGAGTACCTCGAGAGCCAACATGGCTGACTGTACTTGGGCCAAATCCTGAACAATATTATAGTGTTGAGCGGCTTGGGCATTCGGATTATATGAGGATTTCTGCAGCACACCTCGAGAGGGTGGCCGCGTAGTGGAATCAAGGTTAGGGCACTCGATTTGCAGAGGGCCAGAACTCGGGGTAGAAGAAGAAGGTGCAGCTTCCTTTTATTTCCCAGTTGCCAGAGCTGGGGTTTGATAATCTTTCGATCAGGTAGCCACATTAATGGGCATACTCATCATGAACACTTGAGATCTAGAGGAAGCGGATTGGGCTTGGTCTACCATATGAGTCTGCTAAGACGGAAATGGATCTTTAAGGACGGTAGGGGTCCCTTTGAGCAGGCAACTAACTTCAGATCATCACGGACAATCCTAAGTATAGTGATCCTCCTAAAAAATGAGGCAGGGATACTTAGGTTTCCATTGCGAAGGTTCACCAGCAGATAATTTGGGAGGACCCTGTTTTGGGGCATCGGCTTTAGCTTTGCCTTTGCCTTTGTTTTTTCCTTTCGAGGATTTGTCTGAAGCAGTAGACTGTATAGCGTTGACCTCTAAGGTTTTACCAGGGCCTAACATATTTTGAGATGAAATATTAGGAGAAGCATTCGAGACCTAATTTTGTTTCGAAGAAGTTTTAGCAGGGGTCTGGGATACTGAACCAATAACTCAATCAATGGGAGGAACAATTGGTGACTTTGATGCTGCGGGATCGAATGATGGCCGCAGAGCATTGGGTAACAACTTGTATAAGGTGCTAGACTGAGAGTACACCAGATCCAAGTACTGGGCACGAGCAATGGCTTGCTCTTCAGTGACGCATCCACCCATAGTTATATCATGAGCAATTGGGGCTACAAATGATTTGGTAAACCATTCAGTGAGAAACTTATCAGCTATTTCAAACTTGACCAGGTGACGTCTATGTCTCCATTCATGAATATGATCAAATATGTGCACCACAGTGTCTTGCTTAAGCGATGTGAGAAAATAGGTGCCAGTTTCATAATGAACCAACAGCTGAAAATGCGTGAGGAAAGCCATGGCCAATGAAATGAAGTCATGGAAATTACTTCGAGGTAGCTTGATATACCATTTCACTGTGGCACCCATGAGGGTTCATTGGAAAAGACGAAGACGAATGGAATTGTCCACATATGAGTTCAATGAGCACCAGAGGTGATATGTCATCACATGGGCTTGAGGATCTTCTTTAGCTTTTCCATTGAACTTTCGGAAATCAATTGGTATCTTGGATGTCACTAGAGGCCAGTATGGCGAATGAAGGATCGGATTATTCGTAAGACGTAATACATCCGATATCTCGAGTGTAGCCAAGAGAGGTAATTGAGTGTTAAAAGGCATGGGAGATCAATAGGCGGGCCATAAGGAGGCGCACATCCCTACTGGTAAGGATTTTGACCCCACAGTGGGGGATTTTGGCCATATGGTATCTGAGGCTGCCCCTATTGTGGATTACCTTGACCATATGGAAGATTCAGACCTTGAAAACCTTGAAACTATCCATGCACAAATTGTTGATAGGAAATGTATGGGTTAAAAGGCTACTGAGCCTGTTGACCTTGGAAATATAGGTATGGGACCTATTGTCCTGGAACGTATGGTTGTTGGGCTTGTTGTCCCTCAACAAGAGGGTTATGGACCTGCAGTCCTTGGGCATAAGGTTGATACACTTTTTTCCCTTGGACGTAGGGGTTTTGTACCTGGTGCCCTTAGCCAGCAAGATTTTGAACCCATTGACCCTAGACAATATGATTTTGCACTTGCTACTGCAGGATTTGACCATGACCCTGTCCATGCAAGGGTTGAACTTGTTGATATGTATACAAGGGTTACTGCTGCCCGGGTTGGTTTTGTTGTTGCAGGGGCTGACAGTGTGGTTGCAAAATTTGTCCCTGGGGTTGCAGGGGTTGGTCCTGTGAAGGTATGGGTTGAGAGGTATGCAGAGCATATTGCATCTGCTGCTGCGTGGCCTACTACAACTATTGAAAGGACTGACCTTGTGGTTGTTGCAAGTGACCTTACTATGAGATAATCTACCCTTGCTGTTGTGCGGAAAGCCCTTGCTGCAACAAGGGTTGCGCTTGTGGTAACAAAGGTTGCCATGGTTGTTGCAAAGGTTGTCCTTGTTGTTGCAAGGGTACTTGAACAATGCTCGGGAAATGACCAAACTGAATCTGGCCATAGCCAGGCTGGATGTACTGCCCAGGTTGGAGGGTGTAAGATTGATTAACCAATCCTTGAGAACCATATGGAACATAAGGATTTTGGTACTGGACTTAAGCCCCATAGGGCTGCTGATACTGAACATTGCTCGATCCAGACGGGCCACCTGGATTCTAAACCTATTGGTACTAGACATTTCTTGATCCAATATGGTCAACAGGGTTGTAAATAATACCAGAAGAGGGTTGGTTTATACCAATCATGTGAGCTTGTGAGCCACTCACATTAGTGGCACCTGACATAATAGAGACGTTCAGGTTCTTCTGCTCAAGTGGTGGCATAATCTGGCCACTGACTAATGCGACAGAAGAACTAGTAGAGACAATCTTTAAAACCGTCAGTTGTGACTGACGTGTAACTGGGATCGATGATACAAGAGTGTTCGAGATGGTGGGTTGCACTGGGACTGAAGTAACAGCTCGTTGGGAAGTCATGTTTATGACAAACAGACCTGACGTAGGCCTGACACCTAATGCCCAAACATAATTATGATAGAGTGATGAGGCACTAGGTGTGCCTGAAACTAAGTGTCCCAAAGACACATAGGAGTGGCAAACTAGTGGGAATACCTTCCGAATAAGGGAATCCCTCGAGAGGAAACTGCGATTGCAATTATTCTCCCTCAACAGTGCATGGAGTAGAAACTTTGGACTCATCTAGAGAAGTGATTGGAGCATCGCCTTCGAGTTCCATGTATGAAAACAAATGACGACGAATGACCAAATGTGTACTGGGGGATAGTTCCAAATTAACACCCGGTTGGTCGTACAGACTGTAAGGACACTGCAGTGATATCTCAACAATGTCAAACATAGGGTTCAGGGGGATAGATTACCAGTCCATGCTGATTGTCAGTGGTTGGTGAGTTCTTTGGAGTTTGAACGGGATTATATGGGGATTTCAAGCCAAGATCAGCACATGACCCTAAATCAAAAGTAGGTGGAGGACGAGATGACAATGGTTGAACACTCAAAACAATTGCGAGTTCAACATTTTGGTCCTCAAGTGACTCTAATAACTTAGGAAACGGCTCCTCAAACAATCTTTTAGACGAGGGAGAGAGAGAGGAATTGGGTGAGCCATATGGTTCAACCACGATGACCTTGTCTTAGTTGATAGAACAAGTAACTTCAATGCTTTTAAAAATGCCCTTTTAAGGGAACTCATGATTTGGTCAAAAAAACTAATAGGATGTTTTGTATCGTGGGCAATCAATTATCAAGAAGCATAAAAGACTGATGTTCTTTCATTTTTAAAGAGTCGAGAAAGAAACAAAGATGACTCTATCACTTTCAATTGGAAATGAGCTCAAAAGGACAAGTGCTCGAATGATATTTTAAGTTTAATGAGTTAAAAAGATCAAATGACTACTCTAGATGATCTAGTTAAATAGGATTACCAGGCAACCGTGAAATGAAAAATACCTCCTGGCGAACCAAGAAGTATGAGTAGGAAATCTCCCCAAGTGTTGTGTTTAGTGTATCACGCTCACAAGGTGGCCAACTCAGCTTCCTGAGGATAAAAGGATTGCAGCCTAGTTGGGTATCCCGTTATATACTCGATGGTACGGGGAGCACAAATTTGTGCTAGCGTTGTCTAATGCCAAAGCTAATGACAACTATTAGGTTTACAGACACTGGAACACGTCTCTAGCCTAGACCTTCTAGATATGATCATTAATGTCAAATGATCCTTACATTAATTGAATTCATTTTAGAGTTGATCTTGAGTTAAGTTTCAGTTTTCAGGTCCTAGCGATGCTACTCGAAAAACCTAAAATGCAACTAAATGGAACAAGACCCTTTCAATTCGATGAAATGCCTACACTAGAGAGGGTAGAAACTACTCAATTGAATGAAAACAATCAAGCAACTGAAAACGAAATGATCTTTCACTACTTCACTTTTTTCAAAAAATAAACTAATGAAAAATGCATTCCAATTCCCAATTTCCTGACAAGCACTTATCTATCAGTCCTTTCGAAATGAAAAAATTTCTCTTCCTTTTGTAAATATTGATGCAATCCTAGTTTTTAAGAGATGCAAATCATAATGATGCAGCAAGCTAGAATTTCATATTTTCTCATGAAAAATGAAAAAAACTTTTCACATACAAGCTTTCAAAGAAATTTTTTTTGAGACTATGAGCTCTTCAAGTAGATGCAAACATGAAAAGAGAGTTCATTCAGATCAATGAAACATCGAGTTTACCAAACATAATATCGACAATGTAATCTATGCCGGAAAAAGACATTCAAACAAGTAAACAAAACTTTTTCAAACTTGTGCAAAAAGTGGTCAAAGTTGTAAGAGGGACCAAAAACAAATCCAAGGAGCAAACACACCCACAAATGGATTTGATGAGTCCACAAGCTGCTAAATGGGTGACTAGCTAGATGCCCTAGTGTCGCTAGTCATTTAATGACTTGATCAATCAAACAGGAAGATGACAAGCCAACAATTAAGAAAAACCAAATGAAAAGTAGCTTCCTAATCAGGGAGAAAATAGTCAAAAGGGATCACGAGGTCAAAAAAAAGCGCAGAACACACTGGCCAAGATTGGGGTCTAGCCATAATCTTCACTTATACAGGTTAGCGCGTCTGCCTAGCTAGTAACAAGCACTAGAGGTAGGTTGGCACAATTGTTCCTCCATAATTCGCGCTAGTTGGTGTGACTGTCAGCCGATTAAATGTGCTGTCCGAGGGAACTAAGGAAAAATAAAAAAAAAATCAAAACAGGGGGCCAGATATGCTACTATGAATTTTAGACTTAGGCCAGTAAACAGGAGAAAAGATACAAAACCAAAGGGAAAACATGAAACTAGCAAAGTTCTCTTGAAATCATGAAATCCAAAACAAACAAAAGATGGGATCTCCCTTGTGGAATCGCCAATTTGTGGTAAAGTAAAATTATAAGTGCGAACACGAATGAATTTCTCTAGCTCGATAATGGGTCTAGCCACAAGTAAACAACAACAACACACAAACATAATAATAGACAAATTTCAATTCAACCTACTTGATGAGTCAAGAAGCATTAAGACACGAATATGTAATATTACAAAACATGTAGGAAATCAATCGATAGTTGCATATATTAATATCAAAGAGAGATTACAACCATTCGTATTGACGTCGTAGTCTTCCTCTGACAAGACCAAGTTCCCACACACTTCTACTAGCATTCCATGATGGCTTTAAATAACAATAGTTTAAAGGCTCTTCCCTTTAGACTTCACTCCAAACCAAACACACTTCTCCCTCACACAACTAGATGGCTACAACTAGTAATAGCTTGCTTGTCTAATCAAAATAATATACTCACACTCAGCCAACACTCTAACTAGCTTGTGCTTGGGAAGAAGGGAGGTTTATATAGGAAATATGGATGGGAGATGGATCCTCTTCTCATGGGAGAAAGACTTATCCCTTGAGGTAGTTCCATCATTATAGGGGAAAGGAGCCCAAACTGTCATCCTCGACCCCATTCGGCCAAACCATTTACTAGACTTCTGTTACAAAGCTTCTATAACTAGAAGCTTCAGCTCTAATTTAAAAAAATTTCCGTAACAGGACTGGTATGACTAGAACACAGCTCAGTCGCACGAATCGGCACAGGGAATAATGCTAATACATGCACATCAGCATGGGGGAGACAAAGGTCATTAACACCAGTCTTGTAAACTGGGAAAAACAGAAGTTTTAGGGGAAATGGTGCAAAAGGGAAGTAATCTGCTCATGAAGAGGCACATGATGGGAGTTTATTCATGAAGGCAAAGAATGCAAGGTTAACTGTAGAGGTCCTCTAGGATCAAGGAATGGGGAGTACAAGGACAATGGCAAAATGTTGCGTAACAAATCCCAAAACCAGGACTACTAGATTTATTTTTCATTATATTCCTTTCAATGTTACAATACATATATATACATGCCGAAGCATCCATAAACCCCAATCAATTAACCCTGGATTAGAACATAAAATTAGTTCCCTTTACCAGATCTACAAAATACCATGGACAGTCAACTATCGTGCCCAAAACCATGTGCGAAATCCATGCACAAAACCATAGGTAGGTCTGGTTACCTAATATAGGGTCCAAAAAAAAATTTCCCAGAACGCCCCCTACTTACCCCCCAGAAGTGCCCTACGCATGAGGTAGTTGTGAAAAGGATATAACATAACCCAAAATTCTCCCACTTTTTTTTTCTTTCCACAGGAGAGCTTAGTCACTAATTCAACCCAATAATGCCCATTGTTTCTCTATAGAAAGAGAACTTCTCAGTGCTCATAGACTTTTTCAATGCATTTGCATTATTCTTCAAAGTCTCCACCTTTACCAACAACACCTTATTTTCCTCAACCATATCCCTCACAAAGTGATACTGAACATCAATGAGCTTTTTCTTTGAATGATAAGCAAGGTCCTTTGCCAAGAAAATTGCACTTTGGCTGTCACAATATATCCTTATAGTACTAACCCCATACTTGAACATAATCTTTGTAACCAAATTTCCTCCTTTCTTGCATGAGTGGTTGCCATGTGTTCTTCCTCTATCATTGAAAGTGCCACTATATACTGTCTCTTACTCATCTAACTGGTTGTACCTCTAAATAGGTCAAACACATACCCACTTGTATATCTTCTTTGATCCAATTCTCCAACCCAGTTTGCATCAAAAAAGCCATGGATGTACAAAACTCTGTCTAATCCTAGTCTTCCTCGGTAGCACAAACCATAATCACTAGTGCCACGCAAATACCTAAAACCCTACTTTACTGTTGTCCAATGCGCCTTCCTTGGATTTGACATAAACCTACCCAATACTCCCACTACATGTGCAATGTCTAGTCTAGTACAGACCATTGCATACATCACACTACCACCTACACTTGCATATGGAACACAGGACATGTCCTCTTCCTCTTCTTGTGTCTTGGGACACTGTTTAGTAGATAAATTTACACCTACAAGAATAGGAACCTTCACCGGTTTACTATCCTACATATTAAACCTTTGCAGTATTATCTCAACATACTTGCTCTGGTTTAACCAGAGCTTCCTCTTTACCCTATCTCATTTAATTTCCATGCCCAAAATATAGTTTGCAGCACCAAGATCTTTCATGTCGAATTTGGAGGACAATTAGGTCTTCAAATCCAGGATAGTTTATTTATCATTTCCAACCAGCAACACATCATCCACATACAAGGCCAGATAAATAACATGGTCACCAATTAATTTAAAATACACACAATGATCTTTTCTTCTAGTGAAGCCAAGTCCCCATATAAATGTATCAAATTTATGATACCACATCCTTGGTGATTGTTTTAACCCATACATAGAATTTTTTAACTTGCATAACAGTTCTTTCTTACCCTTCACTACAAAGCCTTCAAATCGTTTCATGTATATCTATTCTTCTAGATCCCCGTGAAGAAATGTTGTCTTCACATCCATTTGTTCTACCTCAAAATAAAAAGAAAGAACAACAGATAAAAGTAATCTAATAGAAGCTACCTTGGCAAAAGGAGAAAAAATATCACCAAAATCAATTCCTGACACTTGGGAATAACTTTTTCTACCAATCGAGCTTTGTATTTCTCCACTTTTCCTTTGGCATTCATCTTATTCTTAAACACCCATTTGTTGCCAATGGGTTTCCTTCCAACTGACAACTCCACCAAATCCAAAGCCCCATTTTTTTGCAAAGATGCCATTTCATAAACCATGGCCTCTTTCCATATTTTTCCACCCTCTGAATCTACTCTTCCTTCACAATTCTTGGATCATCATCAATAATAGATAAAGAAATATTTGAAAAGAAAGTAGATGGTCTATACCTTTCTGGATGCCTTCTTTCTCGAACCGATCTTCTCACAACCAGAGTTTCTGGCTCTTCACCTTCTAATTCATCTTCAGTTATAGAGTCTGATTCTTCCTCCTTTAGCTCAAACTCTATCTTATCAGGTTCCTTTGGTAGGAATTCATGTTTAATAACATCTTTCACCTCTCTAAACACCACATCTTGGTTGTACACAACCTTCCTCTTTTCTGGGTTCCAAAGCTTATAAATTTTTAAAACATCCTTATATCCAATAAAGATGCACTTTTCAAATTTACTATCCAGCTTTGTTATTTTCTCCTTTGGAACATGCACATATGCATCACATCCAAATACCCTTAGATGTGAAAGAGAAGGTTTCTTACGAGTCCATAACTCTTGTGGAGTCTTATCCTCCAATGTTGATGAAGGTGATTTGTTAACCAAGTAACATGCGGTCTCCACCACCTCTGCCCAGAATTCTTGTCCTAACTCGACACCACTGAGATGCTTCTTGGCCTTTCCAACAACATCTTGTTCATTCTTTCTACAACTCCATTTTGTTTAGATGTGTATGGAGTAGTCTTATGTCGTGATATACCACACTTCTTAGAGAACTCTTCAAATTCCTTCTTGCAAAACTCTCCACCGTTATATGTCCTCAACACCTTTATCTTCTTGTCTATTGGGTTTTCCACCAGAGCCTTAAACTCTTTAAACCTGCCAAAGAATTCAAATTCCTTCCTCAAAAAATGTATCCATGTATTCCTTGGGAAGTCATGTATAAATGATACATAGTACACAAAATTTCCCAGTGATGGAACTAACAAATTTCCAAACACATCACTATGCATAAGCACTAATAACTGTTTCACCCTCTTACCACCAGAGGGAAACTTTTCTAATTCTACTTCCCATATACACAATTTTCACTGAAATCAAAATCCAGAGAGAATTAGACATACCTTCTACCATACCATTACCATTAAGTATTCAAAGGCCCTTATCTCCAGTATGTCCAAGCCTTTGATGCGATAGCATGGTCTTTTCTCTAGAGACCACTAGATTTTCCGCTCCACTTTCAGGAACCACAAAACTGTTGCAATGTTATAGACATTTTTGGGCACTTCAACCCCAATCATACATGTCCATAAACCAAGGGCTTCTAAGTCCCTAAAAGTTTTTCTTCACACCCTAAAGGAACAAGGTCAGCTGATTACATCATCTCCCAGAAGTTCTCCATGGAAAACTGCTCAGAACTGGTCAAAACTGGACCATATAGGTTGCTCAGTGATAAGGGTGCGATGCATCTCACTTGCTTAGTGTAAAAGGTGTGATGCATACTGGAAAGCCCTTATGTAGGGTGCGATGAGCGAGAGTGGACAAATGGCAGAGATAGTTTGCAAGGTGGAGGATAATGGAATCTTCCAGAAACTTCTCCTGTGACACTTGCCTCTCTGAATTCGCCCAGGGATGAGTAAGAGATCATGAATCTCCAAGTGGAACTAAGAACTATCAGAGAGAGGACACTAATAAAAAACCAACAGTTGACTCACCCCCCTACAAACATCTATATATGGATCCCTCATCACAGAGATCCAGAGGCTGGAATCTTGTATTTTGTAAGGAAGTGTTGTTGGTTTCTTGGTGAAAATCATAGTGTTGGGTGAGCTAAGCTTTTCATGAGGTGAAGAAGGGCTTTCGTGCTGGGGGATGACACTGGGTAAGAACAATTGGTTGTAATCCTCTTTGCTACTCTTGATATTAATAAAGCTATTCAAGTTTTCCTCCACATTTTTGTATGTTTGATGTTATATGCATTTGTGTGGTCAATATATATCTGGTCCTATATTGCTTATGGTTGTAGATCACTGTTCTTTGATAGTATTATGTTGCTTTGACTCCATAGGTGCTCTTTGAAGCTGGGTAGACAAAGGAGGAGCGGCAAAGATCTGTCAGAAGGGAGAGGAACCAAGCAAGGAACCAAGCGCAAGACTGAGGTTGGTGTCCTTTGTTCCCCTCTTATCTACTTCTCATAAAGGAAAGCGAAAGTAGTTTTAGTTTGTTTGTTTCTAAGATAGCTACCAGTCTTAGTAGGACTAGCAGCTTCGAGTGGACACTAGATTTCTTGATAACAAAATGGCAACCATACTGGGGAGCGAATAGCTTGTTTTCTTGTCTATATTTGTTTGTTTTATAAACTTACAGACGGAGCCTGAACTCAAGCCAGCTAGCCTTCAAACTGCATTTGCTATGCAAGTGCAAAGTAGATCAATGTTGCTTCAGTCTATCTCTGGGTTTTGTTTATGAACTGAACAATCGATTTGCAAACATTCTAATTGCCCTGGTGGTGGCTCTAGTAACCTCCTTAGATCAACCTCTGTGATTTGTATTTACTGAACATCACTTGCTCGACCTAAATCCCTGAACTGAGTTGCAAACTATGATCAAGAACTGGATTAAAGTCTCACACTGTACCATCACACCCTCTCTTCAAGGAAGTCTGTATGCATCGCACCTCCCGTGTGCAGTAGATGGGATGCATACTAGATTCCCTATGTAACAGGTGCGATGATCAGAGAAGGCTAAGTTTGCCTTCAGAATTTGGTTTTTCTTCACTCTTTCCAGCTCTATTCAGGAGTTTTGCTGTCTGTGATCAGTATACCACTATGGAAACCCTCTTCCTTTCCATCATTCTGCCTCCATTGTGCAAAGAACTGTGAATGTTTTTGTGTATTTTGTGCCATTTTCAGTTCTCTTTTACAAAGAAGTAGCATAATCGAACTGTCGTTTCTTGATTTGGAAGTATCGTAAGTATCGTTTTCAGTCATAGAAGAGAACTTCTTGATGGTTGATTGTACGGTTACTCTTGTATTTGATTTGAATTAGTAGTTTTTCAAGTGTTAAAATCAAGTTTTCAATTGAAAATCGCAAAGTGTCGTCATTGTCTTCATTTCTTCTTGAAGAGAAACTTGTTAGTAATGTCGCTTTGAAAAAATAATTTAGATTTGTACTCAGCATTCTTTTTGTCATTCACACATTAAGAAAGCGGAAAACAAATACATGCATGTGCATTTGCATTTAGACTGCTTTTTAATTTGATTTAGAATAGTGCATTTAGTGTGTGCTATGCTCTATGCTGAAAGAATCTCAGTCCTCTTTCTTTAGTAACTAGGATTTTCATTGCAAAAAGAAGATTAAACAATTGTTTATCATCTTAGATTGCATTTTAGGAATTATACATCTACATCACACGATGAACCTGAAAGGAAAATTTCTTAAGCAAGATCAACTGTAAAATAAATTCAATGAACATAAAAATGCTTTGGAACCTAACACACAACATTTAGAAGTCTAGGCTAGAGACGTATTCCGACGTCGTAAAGCTTGGTAACTATCGCTTTCATTACTGGTTGGGTGATTCCTCCTCTTTGAGATGAAAAGTGCCAGTACGGACTTGTGCTCCCACGTACCGTTGAGTATATATTGGGAGACCACAATAGGCTATATCCTTTATCCTTAGGAAGCTGTGTCTACCGCCCTATCGATCGCAATGCGATGAACACAGCATTTGGGAAGATTTATTGCCGTACCGTAAAATGTATTCTACAGTTTTGCGATTGGTTTGGTAATTCCTCTATCTAGATTTCTAGAGTAGTCTCTTTCATTCCATTTCAGACTCCTTAAAGGAAAAGGTCCATCTGAGCACTTGTCACTTCAGGCTAATTAAAAATCGAAGGCGACTAGAGTCATCTTTTGTTTTTTCTTGACTCTTAAAAATTGAAAAAACAAGTTGTGTCAAAGCGTCTAAAATTCATTTAATTTGGAAACATTTTCCCCTTTATTTTGAGTTGATCGAGTAATATGCAATCGTGGAAGAAATTCAATCAAAACCCCATCATTCGTGGAGGCTTACGAGTCAACCGTCATTGACTCCAGAAATGAAACTATTCCGGACAAAGCGAACTCATTTAACCGGATCGAAGTCCCCTGGTTTGGTTGGAACAAGTACTCCGACATCCTCAGAGAATCCAGTTACTACAAACATTTCTATATCCCTACCTCTACAGAAGGAATTCCACAGCCACTAAAGGACATTACAACTGATCCTAGTGTGACGGTAAACACTTCCATTCCCGAACCGGCTCAATATACAGCTGATTTGGAAGGTGTTACACCCAAACATTTGTCGCTGTAGAATCTATACCTTCTTTGGCACCAGAAATATTTTACGGACCTGACAGTCTACCTCTTCCACCTGGATTGATTGCCATAGAAGAGATTGTGGAAGATCCTCCATCTAGCGCTCCTTTGCAATTTGGAGCCGGGATCATCCTATATCCTTATTCGTCAGAAGTTAGTCTCCCGCCATTGGAAGTTTCTGAAGAATCGCTAAGGAATCTCTTGGATAGACTAAATATGTCTGAACAACCATCGACATCTAGGACTGTGTCGTCTAACACAACAACGGCAGAGCTTCCTACTACTACTCCGACGATATTCGCCGGCATACCATCTATCTCAACTAGCTCTCAATTGCTGGATGGAGTCCATCTAGGGGCTGTTTCGACAGTATGGATTGTTCCCATTTGTTCGTTTGGATTAATATCTGGAATCTATTATGTTGAGTCTCAACAAATTGATCCTTCGCAAGGTCAATTTGGGCAATCTGGTTCTCAAAGGCAAGTCACTCCTTTGAGCACTGGATTACTACCGTATGGAGGGCCGTATACCCTTTCATTGTCTTCTTCGGGAGAACAACCATGCGAGAGTTCACAACAGAATTTAGGTTATGCTAGAATTACATTTAGCGGTTGGGTACCAATCCTGCCTCAACAACCAAGAGTTGTATACTCGATGCAACAAAGTTTACCTATGTCAAATATCCCCACTACACTAGCTATCATGACTGTGTCGCATGTACAAGCATTACATGTTGTATGCCAACCTTAGGTTTCTCAGGTCGCAATGCAACAACCTCTTGCCCCTGTGACACAACCACAATCGCTGATTAGTGGAATGACCCAGGTTCAAACGGGGACCATCACCCCTCATCTTAGTCAAACAGTCAGTACTGGACAACAGCTCATGGCTTCGCAACCATGGCTGGTACAATATCAACAACCTTAATTCCAACAAGCTTACCAAGGGACTAAGCAACAAGTCTTTGCAAGTAATGGGCAGCCGTATATTCAATACGGTCAACATTAGTCGTATCATTATGATCATGCCCATCAACCTTACCAAAGTTACCAGCATCAAATGCATTATGCTGGTATGCAAAGACCAACTGCTCAGGCAATCCCATCTTATCCTGGGTATACTTCGCCGAACCTGAATCAATAGTTGCCTTTTGTGGCGACTTTAGAGTTACCAGATCTAAATCGACTAACGAACGATCCAATTGCTTACACCCCGTGGTCGCCGACAATTCTGCATAAACTTCGATCAGATATTCCTAAATTTAATGGAAATCTGGGTGAAGACCCGTCAAATCATGTGATGACGTTTCATCTGTGGTGTTCGTCCATCACTCTCAACGATGATTCGATCAGGCTTCGCCTCTTTCAGAGAACATTAACTAGTCCGGCAGCAAAATGGTATATTGAATTGCCTAGAGATTTGTTTGATAACTTCAGTACCCTAGCCATGACCTTTTTAACCCAGTTTCAGTTACCAATAAGGTATGAAATGGGAACAGAGCTTCTTACCAATTTCAAACGAACGATGGCCACTCACATATCTGATCATGTTCATGAGTGGCGACATCGTCGTAGAATGGTAAAAACATATGTTCCTGATCAGTTATTGGCTGAATGGTTTATTAAGTCATTGTTACCTTCTATTATAGAAGATGTGGCAAGGGGAGGAGTTGTCATTGAAGAGCAAGTTATTGCTCATGCCCAATATCTAGACTTGATCTATACTCAGTCTGGCATGCTCTACGATAAAATCCCTGATGCTCCTAGACCATAATTTTCCGTTCCGTCACCTCCTAAATCAAACAAAGACTCTCATGCCGGTGATGGCGTGATAGGTACGACTGGCACGAAAACTGTAAAGGCTACATCAAAGAAGGCCCATATGGTTTCAAGTCAAAATGCAAATGAAGAAATTCTCGCCTCGGAAGTAAATGCCGTGTCGACAAACAAAGGCAAAGAAACCAAACAACCAGGAGGCAAGAAGAAAAAGAAAGGGAAGAAGAAGAAACAGGAGGAGTCATCCCCTGAAAAATCTTTTGCAAACTGCGTTGGAGGTAGGAAACCAAATCATCCGTGTTTTATATGCGATGAGGATCATTGGACATCAGATTTTCCATATAAAGTTGAGCTTAGAAAATTCTTCAAGAATACAAAAACCTCGGCAGTATTGACTGATCCATTTCCAAATCGAGGAACAAATATGGTTGCTAATGACAATGCTTCCCCATCCCAAGTGCTAATGTTTTCTGTTTTGAAGTAGCAAAATGATGCTTTGATATCGACAAGGAGCAAAGATTACGGGAATCCACAGCTGTCGAACAACAAGGTAATGATCAACCTAGTAGTTCGACAATGACTTCAACCAAAGTCGTGCCACCCATCACTCCTGAATTAACGATAAAACCACCAAAGGGAGTAGTAGACAAATCGACGTTTAATCCTCGTTCCAGAGCAGCAAAACATTATAATATAGTGGAGGATCTGGCCCAATCGCCGTCCACTATGTCGACACTTGAGGTACTGCAAAATTGCCCCTCCCAAAAGCAAGCTCTATTATCAGCGATAGGTGGGATTGACCCAAAGGATTCCAATCTTGTATTCTTCAATCACAAAGGATATGACCCTCAGTTACCAGTTCAACTAGCTTTCCTTATTCAAGTGAAAGCCCTCAACAAAACTGTTCATCGAACAATTATTGATGAGGGGGCATCCACATGTATTATGTTGATGACTTGCTGGAAAACTTTAGGGTCTCCGCCCTTGTCGAGATCGTCGACGGCATTAAAAGCATTTGATGGATGAAGATACACCCCATATGGGATATTAAGTAACTTGCAAGTTGAACTGGGGGGCAAAACAGTGGAGATTGATGTTGAAGTTATCGATGGAAACCTCGATTACAACATCCTACTGGGAAGGCCCTGGATATATGCCATGGCCACCGTTGTGTCGACCTACTTTAGGAAGATTGCATTTCCCTTCCAAGGAGGGATTACAATCGTCGACCAACAAACATTTCTCCCCAACAGTTCACAAGTTACGGGAAGCATTCCGATGATCCATGGAAGCCCTCATTCGCTTCAAAATATCGGAGTAGGCCTACCCAAAGACCCCACATTAATGGATACTTTTTCCCTACCGCCTCCAATTAATTCGGTGGAAGTGGCAATGGTAGGAATGTGTAATATGATATCTTCTATTCATGATATGTCCCAAAATGATATTAATATGGATCATCTGCAGCTGTTGCCTCCAAGCCCAATGGAAATATTATAGCAATCAATGTTTTCGGCATGGGAGGCAAACTCGAATCAATGCTCATCAAGCATTTGGATAGATAGGTCTAAGGAATATGGCACCCCTTCAGATCCTTGGTCACAAGTACAGATGAAGGAATTGTTCAGTCAATGATAATTGACGGGACACCACGGGAATATTACCACCATCGTTCCCATCTTCCGAGGTTTAAAGAAGATAGTTCCAGTGACCTTAATCATCCCTCAGTTTTTGATTTTCTATCAAATACTGTAAACACGGTGGATTCTGAGTGAAACCTGTCCAATATTGAAGAGACTATCGCCATAAATATATCGACCAAAATAGATCTTGTAGAGAATATTCATGCCAACAAGACTTGTTCTTCTTCAGAACTGGAAGTATATTATGCTATCTTTCGCGAGTTCAGAGATGTCTTTGCTTGGTCATATGATGAAATGCTAGGCATTGACTCGAGCATAGTTGAACACAAAATTAAGATGTATCCGGATGTCAAACTGGTAAGACAACGGCTCCGACAGGTGCACCCAAAGAAAGCCATTGCCATCAAGGTGGAAGTTGAAAAACTCCTCCATGCTGGTTTTATTTACTTGGTTCCTCTAACTGATTGGGTATCGAATATTGTTCTTGTAATGAAAAAAAAGGAACGATTAGAGTGTGCGTCAATTATAAGGATGCAAATCAAGCTTATTTGAAAGACAACTACCCTACACCCTTCCTTGACCAGATTATTGATGAATGCACCGGATGTAAAATCTTTTCATTTATGGATGGATTCTCTGGGTATAATCAAATAAATATACGCCCACAGGACCAGTCAAAGACTACATTTATTTGTCCGTGGGGCGCATTCACATATTGAAAGCTACCCTTTGGTTTAAATAATGCAGGGGCAACATTTCAGAGGGAAATGAATTATGCCTTCCATGATATCAAAAACATCGTTCAACCATATCTCGACAATCTTCCTGCTCATTCGCGAAAGCAGACCGATCATCAGCAGCATTTGAGGGAAATATTTCTATATTGCCGACACTACAAGATATGACTCAATTCGCACAAATGTGTGTTTTGTGTCAGTTCTGGTCATTTAGTTGGATTTGTGGTCTCCAAGGACGGGATTCATCTCGACCCATGTAAGGTTCAGGCAATCATTGATTTGCCTCCACCTTCAAATTTTCTTCAAATTCAGAAACTCCAAGGGAAAGCAAACTTTCTGAGGAGGTTCATTCCAAATTACATCGAACTTGCTAAAGGTTATACTCGTCTATTGAAAAAGGATGTACCCTTTATCTAGGATCAAGTCGCACAAGCTTCCTTTGACACTTTAAAGGAATCCTAATAAAAGCATCATTAATGTATGCCCCAGATGATCAAAAGGACTTTAACATGTATCTGGCTGCAGCGGATACAACCATAGCAATGGTTTTAGTACAAGAAGGTGATGGAGTTGAATAGCCTATATATTATTTAAGTAGAAACTTAAATGATACAGAAATGAAGTACTCCTACATTGAAAATCTGGCTCTCGCAGCTGTTCAAGCGATACAGAGATTTTGACACTATGTCCTCTTCAGAAAAACTACCATTTTATCAGATTGCAACCCCATGACTTATATATTGTCGCGACAGTTGCTGGGGGGCAAATATTCAAAATGGATAGCGATCTTACAAGAGTTTGATCTGGAATTCAAAAAATCCAAATCAAAGAAGGCCCTGGTTTTTGCAGAGTTACTATGTGATCTCCCATCATCGTCTAATGATGCAACATCGACAGAAGCAATCGTAGACGAAAGTTTGTTTCTAATATCTTCAAGCAATCCGTGGTATGGAGATATAATAATCTATCTCCAAACCCAAACATATAGGTCTAATACCTTGCGCTTAGAACAAAGATGGATTTGATACCAAGCAAAAGACTACATGATCGTCGGTGATACGCTTTACCATCGTGGTATTGATACAATTCTATGGAGGTACCTCACCCATACGGAGGCCGAAAAAGTCCTAAATGATTGTCATTCAGGCACGTGTGGGGGGCATCAATTTGGTTATGCCACAACTCAAAATATTTTACGAGCGGGATACTTCTGCCTAACAATGTTCAAAGATTGCATAACCGCAGTCAGAAGTTGCCATGCTTATCAAATCTTCGATCACAAAACCAGAATACCACCTGCACCTTCGCAACCAGTGGTCGCTATTGGACCATTTGCCAAATCGGGCATAGATTTCATGACATGTAACCCCACCTTGGTCGGGGGGAATGGGTATATCACAGTTGCGGTAGACTATTTTACCAAATGGGCCGAGGCGATGCCTACATTAAACAACAACAGCGAAACGGTTGCTCTCTTATTTTTCAATCACGTAGTCTCCAGATTTTTTGTTCCACATGCCAAAGTCACAGATCATGGGTCGCATTTTCATAATCACATGATGGTTGAGTTGGCTACCAAATTAGGAATGTCCCACGAAAACTCTACTCCATATTATCCACAAGCTAACGGGAAAGTTGAGGAAATCAACAAGGTCCTGAAGTGCATGCTGCAAAGGATGATTGGAGTCCATAAATGGAGTTGGCACCTAATCCTGTACTCGGCCTTGTGGGCATACCAGAGATCGATGAGGAATGTGACTAGGTTTAAACCTTTTCAACTGGTATATGGCCTGGAAGCAATCTTGCTAGTCCAATGTGAAATCTCGTCACTTAAGCTCGCAGTCGACCTTCTCCCTGGAAATCTAGAAAAGGAGGCCCATTTCTTGGAATTAATCCAATTGGATGAAACCCTTCATAAGGCCGCTTCGGCTAATGAAGCCCATAAGAAACGAGTCAAACCGCAGTTCGACAAAAATGTCAAATCGCTTGTCTTCTCAGAAGGTGACCTGGTCTTACTTTACGACCAGGAGTCCGATAAATTGGAGCAGGTAAGTTTAAATCCTTATGGACGGGTCCCTATATTTTCAAGCGTGTATTGGAAAAATAAGCCTACGAGTTGGTGGATTATGATGGGATTCCACTAGCGCAACCCCGCGACGGGTTGTACCTCAAGCGTTACTATGGTTAGATCGGCATAGTGACCCCTATGTTTTTGTTATATTTTTGTTTTCGCTAAGGGTAATTGTTTTGGTTAGGTAATCCGCTTTTTGCATTTGTTGCAGATGTTGAACCTATTGGAATCATTTGTTGGATATGTCGATGGACAAAGTCATAGTTTGCGAAACCTATCTTCTGCGGCCTGGGCTATCTTCGATCCCAACTGCGAGTTAGTGAGTTTCAAAGGGGTATGTATTGATCGATCAACGAACAATACCGCTAAGTACAGCGCATTGATAGAACTCCTCTCTGATGCCATCACACATGGCATATGCCGACTTGTCGTCAAGCTAGACTCAGAGCTCGTCATTCTACAACTCACTGGTATCTACTCTGTACGGAATCCAACTATTTATCGCAAGTTCCTAAGGGTCAAAATTTTGGAAAGACAGTTCAATTTCATTCAATATCAACATATTTCCAAAAATTTAAACACATTAACAGACTCATTGGCAAATTATGTGTTGGATAGACAATTGCGACATTTATAAAAAGAAGCATTTCATCAAAATTTGCATCAGGATCATGTAACTTAACCGAAATAAAACTCTGAAAATCAAAAATATATAACTGTTTATGGTTTACATATAATGTTTTGTAACCAAGACAAAATTGGTCAAATGACCCAAAACTCAAAATTCTAGGGGGAACCCTAGTCTAATGATGCTGGTCATAACAAGTCACCGCCTGTGCAATCATGCGTAAAAGCCTAGTCCATCGACTTGGCACACCAATAGTATGTCACTACAACCTCAGAGGCAGCTCGTCAACCCTCACATCTGGAATACTGAGAGTGAGACCCTCGACCTAGTCCTGCAATGCTAAAAGAGTCTCGGCCACATCAAGGTCGCAAAGGATATCCCTCCCCACCGCCTCTCCTACAGGAACAACAATTGGTGTTCTTGGGCGTACTGCTGGTCGAATTGGTCCAATGTTTGCATGGGAACATGAGTTTGATTAGTCTTGTTTGAAGAAAGCATAAGAAAATTATGAAAGCAATAAACAGAGATATGGTCAGAGAATTTACCTAGAGCACCCCACTGCTCACCAGCTGGCAACACCAAATCCGGGTCACCCTAGAAATCCACGCTAGCATATGGAAACTTGACATAAACCATATCCTGACAGTTGAACCACTTGAAAAAGGTATCAGAGAAAGAAATCTAGGATTGGCTAGCATGTCGGGCCATCAGGTCAACCCATCTCTGCATCCGTGGCTTAGTCGGTGGAGGTAAACCAAGCGAAATATACTGTGGCTGCATCAGTGGAATCTTTTCCAAGGTGAAAGCAGTCAAAATAGAACCATAGCCAAAATTCTTGGATCTTCCACTTTTCACCTTGGTTAGTTGTTCTTTCATCACAGAGAGTACTACGTCACGCCAGTTGAACACCTTCGGTTCAAGACGTTCCAAGGCGTACTGCATATAAGACCTGTTGGCTACATGAACAGCCGCACTACCATCCAGTCTAACAAAAGTGAAAAAAATGCTCCTCAAGGGCTGGTCAGTGACATCCCAGATGTTGATCTTACCGTCCACACTCGGCTGAGATCCCTCTCTATAGTACCGGCGAATATACTCTCTCACGGATTCGCCCCCACGAGCAGAACCTGATAAGCAGAGAGGGGTGCCACACCTCGATAAACCAGTCAAAAAATAGATGTCCTTGATAGTCAAGGGGATAGATTTTCCCCTGATCTAGAACACCTGGTTGGTAGGATCCCAGGCGTCGAGAAAATATTGCAACAAGTTGATTTGTTGCCTCATGCTAGAGATGCGGAAAAACTTTAGCAGGCCACAGTTCCGCAGAGCAGTTACCGTACCCGGATCATGTAAAGCAACCATGTCCTCTTCTTCATGCTCGTATTCTCACCATGTAACAACCATTTTGCTCCGATAAATCTCTGCAAAACAAGCAAGAGAAGAGTCAGGGTCCTGATTTACATGATCCGGGTATGATAACTGCTCTGCGGAACTGTGGCCTGCTGAAGTTTTTTTGCATCTCTAGCATGAGGCAACAAATCAACTTGTTGCAATATTTTCTCGATGCCTGGGATCCTACCAACCAGGTGTTCCAGATCAGGGGCAAATCTATCCCCTTGACTGTCGAGGACATCTATTTTTTGACCAATTTATCAAGGCATGGCGCCCCTCTCTCCTTATCAGGTTCCGTTCGTTGGGGCGAATCCGTGAGAGAGTATATTCACCGATACTGTATAGAGGGATCTCAGCTGAGTGTGGGAGGCAAGATCAACATCCGGGATGTCACTAACCGGCCCTTGAGAACCATTCTGTTCACTTTTGCTAGACTGGCTGGTAGTGCGGCTCTTCATGTAGCTAACAGGTCTTATATGCAGTACGCCTTGGAATGTCTTGAACCGAAGGTGTTCAACAGGTGTGACGGAGTACTCTCTGTGATGAAAGAACAATTGACCAAGGTGAAAAGCGGAAGATCCAAGAATTTTGGCTATGGTTCTATTTTGACCTCTTTCGCCTTGGAAAAGATTCCACTCATGTAGCCGTAGTATATTTCGCTTGGTTTACCTCCACCGACTGAGCCACAGATGCAATGACGGGTTGACCTGATGGCCTGACATGCTGGTCAATCCTATATTTCTTTCTTTGATACCTTTTTCGAGTGGTTCAACTGTCAGGAGATGGTTATGCCGAGTTTCCATATGCTGGCGTGGATTTTTGGGGTGACCCAGATTTGGTGTTGCTGGCTGACGAGCAGTGGGGTGCTCTAGGGAAATTCTCTGACCATATCTCTATTTATTTTTTCCATAATGTTCTTATGCTTTCTTTGATCAACACTAATCAAACTCATGTGGTCATGCAGACATTGGACCAATTCGACCAGCAGTACGCCTGAGAGCACTAGCTGTCATTCCTGCAGGAGAGGCAGTGGGGAGGGCTATCCTTCGCGACCTTGATGTGGCCGAGACTCTTTCAGCATTACAAGACCAGGTCGAGCATCTCACTCTCAGTATTCTAGACATGAGGATCGACGAGCTGCCTCTGAGGTTGCAGCGACATACTATTGGTGTGTCGAGTCGATGGACTAGGCTTTTATGCATGATTGCACATGCGGTAACTTGTTATCACCAACATCATTAGACTACGGTGCCCCTTAGCATTTTGAGTTTTGGGTCATTTGACTAATTTTGTCTTGGTTACAGAACATTATATGTAAACCATAAATAGTTATATATATATATTTTTTATTTTTGGAGTTTTATTTCGGTTAAGTTACATGATCCTGATGCAAATTTTGATGAAATGCTTCTTTTTATAAATGTCACAAATGTCTATCCAACACATAATTTTCCAATGAGTCTATTAATGTGTTTAAATTTTTGGAAATATGTTGATATTGAATGAAATCGAAATGACTTTCCAAAATTTTGACCCTTAGGAACTTGCAATAAATAGCTAGATTCCGTACAAAGTAGATACCAATGAGTTGTAGAATGACGAGCTGAGTCTAGCTTGATCAGAGAGGAGTTCTATCAACACTCTGTACTCAATGATATTGTTCATTGATCGATCAATACATACCCCTTTGAAACTCACTAACTCGCCGCTGGGATCGAAGATAGCCCAGGCCGCAGAAGATAGGTTCCACGAACTACGACTCGCTCTATCAGCATATCCAACAAATGATTCCAATAGGTTTGACATCTGCAACAAATGAAAAAAACGGATTACCTAACCAAAACAATTACCCTTAGCTAAAAAAAAAATATAACAAAAGCATAGGGGTCACTATGCCGATCTAATCATAGTAACGCTTGAGGTACAGCCCATTGCGGGGTTGCGCCAGTGGAATCCCATCATAATCCACCAACTCGTAGGCTCCTTTTGCCAATACACACTTGACAATATAGGGACCCATCCATAAGGATTTAAACTTACCTGCTCCCAATTTATCAGACTCCTGGTCATAAAGTAAGACTAGGTCACCTTCTGAGAAGACACGCGGTTTGACATTTTTGTCGAATTGCACTTTAACTTGTTTCTTATGGGCATCGTTAGCCGAAGCAGCCTCACGAAGGGTTTCATCCAATTGGATTAATTCCAAGAAATGGGCCTCCTCTTCTGAAGTTCCGGGGAGAAGGTCGACCGCAAGCTTGAGGGACGAGAATTCACATTGGACTGGCAAGATTGCTTCCAGGCCATATACCAGTTGAAAAGGTGTAAACTCGGTTGCATTCCTCACCGATGTCTGGTATGCCCACAAGGCCGAGTACAGGATCAGGTGCCAACTCCGCTTATGGACTCGAATCATCCTTTGCAGCATGCACTTTAGGACCTTGTTGATTGCCTCAACTTGCCCATTAGCTTGCAGATAATACGGAGTAGAGCTGTCATGGGACAGTCCTAATTTGGCAGCCAACTCAACCATCATGTGATTGCGAAAATGCGACCCATGATCTGTGACCCTGTGGAACACCGAATCTGGAGACTACGTGATTGAAAAAGAAGAGAGCAACCATTTCACCGCTGTTGTTTAATGTAGGCATCACCTCAACCCATTTGGTAAAATAGTCTACTGCGACTATGATATACAACCAAGCAAGAGAAGAGTTAGGGTCCTGATTTGGCAAAAAACAGGAAAAAATTCCATGGGAAATCATTGAGAAATTTCCCTCCTTGTGCCCATCGCACCGCAGCAAGTATACTGGGTGAGATGCATACTAACTGGCCAATGGCCAGGCCAGTATGCATCGCACCTTTCGATATAGGAAGGGTGCGATGGAGCCAGGGCAAATTTTTCTAACCCCAGGGGTCCAAAAAAATATGGAAACATGCTCAGAATTCAAAATGGAAGGAAGGAAACTGAAGAGCTTAGGTTTAGCTCTTACCTGGTCGAGACGGCGCCGAGAATCGTCCACAGAATTTCCCAAGATCAGCTAGTGAAAATCAGGGGGGAAAGCACCTCCAGAGCTCCAACAAAGCAAGTTCAAATGAAATGGTAAAATGAGAGGTAAAAGGAACTTTTAAATTACTATTCACGTAATTCGAGTAAGGTATTAGTGTTTTAACTCATTTTCAAGCATGTGTTTTCATTTCTAATTGGTTTGATGAAGCAATTGAACAAGTAGTACAACCATTGAAAGAACAAAGTGCTAACGGTGAATCAAATAATCAGCGACCATTATCACGAGTAGTTTTTATGTGAAGTTCAAGCTCGTTAAAAATTAAACCTAAGCAATGAGAAAATGTTCCCCCAGAGTTTAAGCTCATTAAAAAATGAACCAATCTCCGATAAACAACCATTGTGAATGCATTATCATCAGCTTTTAAGCCTTGGTCATGTTCTCATCATCACCTCCACTTTGTTTTAGCCAATCATATGCCTCCATTTGATTGTTTACCCTTTTGAGGAACATCTGCGACGAGTGATTTTGTTAGCCATCCCTGTGACACCGGCCATGATTGGATAATTCCAAACCTTACCTAGAATCAGCTGCTACCCAAAATTATCACTCGTTCCCCGAAAAACAAGTCTCCTTTAAGCTCTTTTCAACTGACTCATAAAATATGAAAATATTGCCGAGCAATTGGCCTCTCCAGCTCGTTAAAGTTACCGAAAGTGCTATCCCTCTTCTAGATTTTAATCTTTTTGGACCTAATGGATTATTACACAAAAAGATTGAGCACTTGTCTTGTTTGGCTCGTTAAAACTATCGAAAATTCAACCCTTTCGTATCATTTTATACTTTTTCAAACCTAAGGGATTATATGACGAAAAAGGAGTATTGGAGTTTCCTTTCCGTCCCTTTTCAGACTCTCTAAAATTGAAAAAGGACCGAGTTATCATTGTCGTTAAACTCGTTAAAATTAGTAGAGACAAACTTGTCCGTATAGACAAGAACGAGTTTCACTATCGCTAGGCTCATTAAAACATAGCGACGAGTTCACCCGAAGGGTGAATTATAAAACAAGCATATGTTATCCTCCTCAAGCTTGATAAAAATAAAGAGGTACTGGTCAGCAATGACTGGGGAAAATTGGGAAGAAAACTTGAAGAAACT